>JARQOD010000600.1:0-137558 GCA_033576555.1 Oophaga sylvatica
TTTTACTATTTTTACCTTTTTTTTTTTTTTTTTCCAGCAATTCATAATTTGTAATAAAGGGGTTCCCATTTGGAACCAACACATGGATGTCCTTTTTATTATTTTCTATGAGATAGGAATGTATATGAATGTTCTATATATGGTACTATAATATTTTATATCTGTAGTCACAGTGATTGATGATTTCAGTGTGTATATGTTGTTTGAAATTTTGAATTAATTTTTAGGTGTTATAGAATGTGTTTTTTTGAGCATTTATTTTGGAATTAATATTTTTCCTATCTCTCTTTTTGTGGCCGTTTGGGTAGGGATGGAAAGAATAGATGGGTGATGGGTCTTCTTTTTTTTGAAATTGTTTGGGGTTTTTTTTTAACCGTGGTTATATTAGGATTACCATTCCTACTCAAGAATGGGTGCAATGCGGGGGTTTTGGTCCGGAGGCAGGTGCGGCGTAATATTGGATCGCATCCCGGAACATGTCGCGCGGGCCACAATGATCACTTCCGGTACGTAACCGGCCCCTATTAACTTACCTGACTTATTTCCTATAAAAGCCATTAAATTGCTGGGATTAAACTTCCCCCTACGAAGGAAATTGATTTAAAGGGGGCCTTTTCCGAGGTTTCCACCCTGGTAAAGCTCCCATATTTGCCCCCTATCTGGTGGCACTTTTATTACTATTTTCATTCACTTTTAGTGGCGCATGGTATTTTTCTGCTGGTAGTTTCGCACCCATTGGTTGTTGCACAGGGCACATTTAATTTCTAGTGTGATTGTATATGCTCACCAATTTTTCTTTCTTTTATTATTGCTGATCCGCATATATATAAACATTTTTTTTGTGGATACCTATTTATATATACACATATTTTTGCAAGTTTAGTTGATGTTTTTTTGCACTCCAGCACTATTGTTTTTTCACTTCCAGTGCATTTCTATAGGGACATTACTGGTTTTTTGGACTGAGCATATTATTTTTCAGTTTTTGTATACAGTTACATATTATGTTATTTCATATAAGTACAGTCTAACATATATGTATACAACTGATTTGCTCACTTCATTCTATGTAGCTTTCCATTTACAGTGGATTTTACCTCTGGTTATTGTATAATACACTCATTTTAATAGAGTATGATTAAAAATAAAATAATTTTTTAAATATATAATGGTGTAATGTTATGCATATATTTTATATTTTGATTTAATAAAAAATTCTATTTTATCAGTTACACTGTGTCACCTTGGATTTTTCGTTACTGTTCTGTCACTGGTGTCCTCTCCCCCTTCCTGGAATTTCCTTTCACATTTCCGGATGGTCTGCCATCCATACGTTTGGTGGTATTGTCACTATTTTATTTATATATATACTAATTGTATTTATTTTGAGACATTCTAGTATTATTGTGACATATATCAATCATCTGTTTCTACTGTTTATGTGTATCGCACAGCTTCTCTTTTCCAGGATATGGATTTTAAAACAGAGAGGCTTCCTGGGCAGGGTTAGGTTAACGATGTCTTTGGTAACAACCAGCACTATTAATCCTATTACCGACGGGCCTAATTTTGATTCTACTTTCAAGTCAATCAAGGGGCTGCTATTTAAAGCACACGTATCTGGTGGACACGTGCCTTTTTAGAAAATTACATACAGAAACAACTCATACGAGAGGTTTGAGGGTCAAGGGTCACTCCGTCTTTTATGTGGAGGATAACGAGTTGATTGCTGACTGGGAGAAAAAATCTGTAACGAGACATCTTGGAAACTAATGGGTTTATTGGTAGGACTCAATACTAAATCAATTGGGGAAGTGGACAAATTGTTGGAGGAACAGTTTACCACAGCCAAGAACAACTTATCTTCTGAACAATTTAATACACTCAATGTGTCTTTGGACAAGGAATTGGAGTCTTTGGTCAAGGGTATACAAAAACTCATACGAATAAATTATTCAGAGATCAAATGATTTACTTCTGGGCAGAGTTTATAGATGGAAAAAACACCTACCAGCCACAGAGTAGTTCATCTTCACATATTCACATCCCTCTGTGAGTGATTTGTCCGTCGCCTCTTCTTCCGTCTCTGTGTCATCTATTATTACACCTAAAAGAAAAGAGAAACCTGCGGTTCCTTCCGAACAAAAGAGAATACTCTCCTGAGACTAATCAATTGAAGGTAATCAATCTGAGCAAACATAAATTTTCTTGAGGTTGAAATTGATCTCTTATTAAAAGGGTTTGATGTTTTGCCCCACTGCTCATTTTGATCATTTTTCTGTAGTAAAAGACCTCAATTTGTTTGCTAGGAGGGTTTTATTCAAACGCATGTTTCATAATGAGAGTACTTTTTTGTCTTTTCCCACAGAGACGGAACAAGCGGCGTTGAACAATTTGGGAGCAACTGGCTAGGGAGCATAACTATCACGAAGGTGAGGTCCCTGATATTATCAAAAAAACCTCCAACAAGTTTCCTCCTCTATCTTCTTGTCCGATAATTGATATATTTGTTCGCACAGTCAGCAGTGAACTCAATAATATTCTCTTTTATCCTTATATAAGTAATTTCAGTCATGAGGAAAAGTTAGGACTTAAAAGATTGAACTAACATGAATGATGTGGTTTTCAAACAGCAGATTAAGGGTGGGAACATTGTGGTTTGGCTAAGGACATGTACGAAACAGAGGTTTTCAGACAATTAGATGTGGAGATGCTATAAAAGGTTGACTTTTAACCCATCATCCAAATTTCAATTATTACTCAGAACCCTTTTACAAGATGCAAAAGATGAAGGCATCATTACAATGAATTGTACATGTCCCTTCAGGTTCACGAAACCACTGTTCCCACCCTTTATTCTATTACCTAAGATCCACAAAGATCCAGTAGTTCCCCAGGTAGACCTATCGTATCAGGCAGAGGCAATTATCTGGAGAATGTGAATAAATACGTTAGATTTCCATTCTTCAACCTTTCGTACAGCACTCCCTTTCATTATACAAGAGACACGAATGATTTCCTAAAAAAAATCGATGGTCTATACATTGATTCTAATTCATTATTGGTGACTTGTGACATTGAGTCACTCTACACTAGCATACGCCATAATGATGGATTAGCAGCAGTTTCTTATTTTTTGCGCATTCTTCCTTTTCTCGGGCTTTCATTGTATTTTTCATCAATCTTTTGGAATTTACGTTATCACACAACTTTTTTATTTTTTAAGGGGTCCTTCTTCCTCCAAACCCAGGGGACAGCGATGGGAGCATCTTTTGCTCCATCGTACGCCAACCTGTTCCTTGGGTTTTGGGAGAGGGGACCTCTTTATTTCAGACAATATATGTTTATGGAGCGTGTCCCATTTGGACACGCTAAATAGATGATGTCTTTTTTATATGGCAAGAATCTGCTGAAGCTTTATCTGATTTTATCAGCACCCTAACAACAACTCGATCAATATACGGCTAACCTTTTGTCATCATGCTAATTCCATCGATTTTTTGGACGTTCGTGTCAACAGGGATCCAGATGATTGCCTCCAGACTGATTTGTTTAGAAAACAAACAGCAGCAATGCCCTAGTTCATGCTACGTCCTCACATCCCAGGGCACTCATTAACTCTATTCCATTTGGGCAGTTTTTACGTCTTAGACGCATTTGCTCCACTGAGAGTAAATTTTGAGGAACAATCCAAGTTAATGAGTGCCAGATTTCTTGAACGCGGCTATAGCCGCAGGTCTATCAAGCGAGCATACAACAGAGCCAGACATATCACCAGACATGATGCCTTATATGGGAATAATGATAAACCTTTAAAGAATAACACCTGTATTCGGTTTATCACACAATTTAATGGCCATAGTGATTTGTTAAGAAATCTTCTTACCAAAACATTGGCCTATCTTAAAATCAGATCCATTATTTCCAAATATGTTGGTGATAGGCCTTCTATGGCGTTCAGAAGATCTAGGAACCTGGGTGATCAACTGGTCAAGAGTCTTTATGTTGGTATACCGGCGTTAGATATCCACAACAACTTTTTATCTTCTGTTGTGCATTTAAATGGTTGCAGACCATGTGGGTCTTGCATAGCATGTCCCAATGTTATGAAAACACAAAGTTTTTCTAATTCTGATAAATCTCGGTCTTTTGATATTAAACATCGAATTACCTGTACAACATCGGCCGTTATTTATTATGCATTTGCCCTTGTCCACTTATTTATGTAGGTCTTACTACAAGGCAGTTTAAGATCAGGGTACGCGAACATGTTTTGGGCATAAAAGCAGCCAAGGATGTGACGGATGTCACTTCCTTGAAAACTTTGCCCAGGCATTTCAAATTGCATCACAACTGCGACTCTACTTTGTTGAAGATTTTTGGCATTGATGTATTGGATAGTGGTGTTCGTGGCGGTAATATTAGTAAACGCCTTGCCCAATTGGAAACGAAGTGGATATGGACGTTACAAACTTTTTCTCCACTTGGCTTGAATGAGAATCTCTCTTTTGTTCCGTTTTTATAAAACCCCCCTTTTTTATGTATATGCTTTTACTAATTTTATACCTTTTTATTTTTTATTTCTTTCCAGCAATTCATAATTTGTATATGAAGGAGTTCCCATTTGAGAACCAACACATGGATGTCCTTTTATTATTTTCTATGAGATAGGAATGTCATATGAATGTTCTATATATGGATACATAGTGACTATATTTTATATCTGTATGTCACAGTGTATTGATGATTTCATGTGTGTATATAGTTGTTTGAAATTCTCTGTACATTAATTTTGCTTAGGTGTATATAGAATAGCTGTTCTTACATATAGAGCAATTTATATTTAGGATATTAATATGTTTTCCTATCTCTCTTTTTGTGGCCGTCTTGGCAGTACGCCTGCGAGGTGGTTCCATGCCACTAGTGCTAGGGTGATGGCGTACATTGACTATCTATTTTTTGTATTATAGTTGCTCCTTGGTTTATATTTATTAACATCCGTGGGTTATATTATGGATTACCATTACCTCACCTGCAAGTAAGTGGTGCGCATGCGCGGGGTTTTGGTGCCGTGAGTGTCATGGTGACGGCGTCTATATGTGTGATCGCATCCTGGAAGCGATGCATCACATGACGCGGGCCACAATGATCACTTCCGGTCACGTAACCCGCGCATGCGCCGTATATACACTTACTGACTTCATTGTCCTATAAATAGCCATTAAATTGCTGGGATTAACTACTTCCCCCTGACGAAGGAAATAGATTTCCGAAACGCGCGTCGGGGGCGCGTTCTTCCGAGGTTTCCACCCGTGGTATTAAGCTCCCAGGTATTTGCCCCCTATCTGGTGGCACTTTTATTACTATTTTTCATTCACTTTTAGTGGCGCATGGTATTTTTCTGCTGGTAGTTTCGCACCCATTGGTTGTTGCACAGGCACATTTAATTTCTAGTGTGATTGTATATGCTCACCAATTTTTCTTTCCTTTTATTATTGCTGATCGCATATATATAAACATTTTTTGTGGATACCTATTTATATATACACATTTTTTTGCAAGTTAGTTGATGTTTTTTTGCACTCCAGCACTATGTTTTTTCACTTCCAGTGCATTTCTATAGGGACATTACCTGGTTTTTTGGACTGAGCATATTATTTTTCAGTTTTGTATACAGTTACATATTTATGTTATTCATATAAGTACAGTCTAACATATATGTATACACTGATTTGCTCACTTCATTCTATGTAGCTTTCCATATTACAGTGGATTTTACCTCTGGTTATTGTATAATACACTCATTTTAATAGAGTATGATTAAAAATAAAATAATTTTTTAAATATATAATGGTGTAATGTTATGCATATATTTTATATTTTGATTTAATAAAAATTCTATTTTATCAGTTACACTGTGTCACCTTGGATTTTTCGTTACTGTTCTGTCACTGGTGTCCTCTCCCCCTTCTGGAATTTCCTTTCACATTTCGGATGGTCTGCCATCCATACGTTTTGGTGGTATTGTCACTATTTTATTTATATATTACTAAATTGTATTATTTGAGACATTCTAGTATTATTGTGACATATATCATCTGTTTCTAGTACGTCAGATGGCAGAAAGGGGTTAATGTCGATAGCTGCAGTTCAACAGATGACACTGAGACATTTTGACATCAAAACAGCCTTCCTACATGGTGACATTGAGAAAAGTTGAAGAAGAGTTGTACATGAGCCAACCTGAGGGATATATTAAAAAGGGTGAAGCGCACCTTGTTTGTAAAATGCAAAACTCTCTATGGACTTAAGCAATCGGCAAGAGCATGGAATCGAAAATGAACAACTTGTTCAATTAGGAGAAAATTTAATTTCTTGGTCAGAAGAAAGCATTATCGCATTATCTTCTACAGAATAGATATGGGGTTGAACTAGATGGACTTAAAGTCTTCCTTCAACCTTAATAACTATGTTACTATTGTTAGAAGCAGAATATATGTCTGCTGCTTATGCAAGTCAAGAAACTAATTTGTTGAAACAACTTTTGGAAGATTTAGGCAAGCCACTAGCTCAACCAACAGTTATCTATGAGGACAACCAAGGATGCATTAAACTATTAAACTTGCCAGCAGTGAGATTAGTGCAAGGACTAAGCACATTGATGTAAAACATCACCACTTATGTAACTTAGTGGAACGTGGTGTACTCAAGTTTGTTTTTTGCGAGCCTGACAAGAAGATAGCTAATGGTATGACAAAGCCATTATCAACAGCCAAGTTTGGGACTAACTAACAGGATAAGTAGTTGTTGAGTGGGGGTGTTGGAATATGTTCAGTGCAACAACTCCATTACTGTCTATGAGTGTTTAGTTGCTAGATTTGTATGCTGTTTATAAAGTTAGAACAAAAAAAAACTCCCAGAGGCTCAGACAGTAAGAGCATGTGACGGTATTTCCTGTTTTCCTGTGTCTGTGTATGAGAGAAGCAGCTGTGTGGCCCAGCTATGTAAGGCACACATTATCCAGGAGAATGCACAGGAAGGTAACCGCAACGCTTGATATCCATTCACTTCACTCACACTTTCAGACACACCCATCAGGGTATAAAAGGGAGTGACACGTAGCAGAGATCAGTTTTGTTTTAGTCAAGCTTCCTGTCTTAGGACAGTAGAGAGCAGTTCAGCCAGAGTTCAGTCAAGCCCGGGTGGCTCAGGAGTGAGTCATCCCTCAGTCTGTTTCCTGTCTGAGGACAGTGCAGTTCAGTCTCAGTCCAGTCTGGGCTTGGAGGATACTGAGAGCTATTCAGTGAGCTCTAGAAGAAAGCTGACATTTCCATCAAAGCTACAAGTGCTTATGTTAAGAGCTGGAAGCAGGGCGAAGGGCACAGTGGAGAAGACAGAGAGAAGTGCTTCAGGTATTGGATTACCTGCACTAATTCACCGGACACCGGGGTCCGAAGCGTTGCTAGAGTTTCAAGCCTAGTAAAAAGATAACCGGAGGCTATCTGGACTACAGGTCGCAGAGAGCAGCCCTAAGCGCTGATACGTAACCGGAGTCAGGGAGAACGGGGACTTTGAGTCAAGTGCACGACAAAAGTAAGGACTTAGTTCTCTCAACATCTGAGAATCAGAGACATAGAAGGCTCCACCACAATGTCGGCCGGGCTTGGCAGCTATTGAGAAAGCTGGAGATTGCAGAGTTAACTTCACTTCATGCAAGTTTGGACTCAGATATATATGAAGTAAAGGAGGCCTCTAACCTGCTCAGCGGTTACCCGAATGTGCATTCTCCACCCCGACCAGCTCCCCGGGACCTTCTTGAAACACCTACAAGTAAAGGTATGAAAAGAAGCTACATTGTGTGTGACTGAATTCTTATCTACACCCTGCATCATCACCATAGACTTCCAGGGACCCGTCTCACCTGTGGGAGACTTACCACCCAGCTGCCCCCATAACATCCCCTGTGAAGATTCATACAGCAGCGCTGGTCCAATTGACCAGATACCACAGGTGGCGTCACGAACTACCTATCCATATAATCCCCTGTAAATATCCCCCATTGCATGACCGCCAGGGCCACGGACCGAGCTCCGCTGCCAGTGACAACTCCCATAGACTTCCATGGGCTCGGCTCCGAGTACCCCATAGCCCTGGTATCCACCAATGTGGTGCGCGTCACAGCCTGCTATAGATGCTGCACAGATAGAGACATACAAATGATTTATTCCAGATCTATTAAGCTTATCATATATTGTTCCAGAATAAAGAAGCTCGGTTGTCACATGCTTGGAGAGTATCCTGAATAATCCGCTACAACAGTACAGCACCAAGCTTAGTACAGCAATTAATTGTAATGTGAGGTCAGCCCCATATATAATTGTATTACTTGAGCCTACAATTCTCAGCATGTTGTTACCAATGGTAAGAAGATGCTGGGAGTTGTTACCAGTCGTCATCAGACTGCCGATCGTACAAGAAGCTCAGCAATGAAGCAAAGTAGTCAGTATCAGAAATACACTGCTCAAAAAATTAAAGGGAACACTCAAATAACCCATCCTAGATCTGAATGAATGAAACATTTTCATTGAATACTTTATTCTGCACAAAGTTGAATGTGCTGACAACAAAATCACACAAAAATCATCAATGGAAGTCAAATTTATTAACCAATGGAGGCCTGGATTTGGAGTGACCAACAAAATTAAAGTGGAATGTAATGTCCATAAAACAAGTCAAAATGATGCTCAGTAGTGTGTGGCCTCCACATGCCTGTCTGACCTTCCTGTGCCTGTATGACCTCCCTACAATGCCTGGGCATGCTCCTGATGAGGCGGTGGATGGTCTCCTGAGGGATCTCCTCCCAGAGCTGGACTAAAGCATCCGCCACCTCCTGGACAGTCTATGGTGCAATGGATGGAGCGAGATATGATGTCCAAGATGTGCTCAATCGGATTCAGGTCTGGGGAACAGGCGGGCCAGTCCATAGCTTCAATGCCTTCATCTTGCAGGAACTGCTGACACACTCCAGCCACATGAGGTCTGGCATTGTCCTGCATTAGGAGGAAACCAGAGCCAACCACACCAGCATATGGTCTCACAAGGGGTCTGAGGATCTCATCTCGGTACCTAATGGTAGTCAGTCTACCTCTGGCAAGCACATGGAGGGCTGTGTGGCCCTCTAAAGAAATGCCACCCCACACCATTACTGATCCACTGCCAAACCGGTCATGCTGTAGGATGTTGCAGGCAGCAGATCGCTCTCCATTGCGTCTCCAGAATCTGTCACGTCTGTCACATGTGCTCAGTGTGAACCTGCTTTCATCTATGAAGACCACAGGGCGCCAGTGGCGAATTTGCCAATCCTGGTGTTCTGTGGCAAATGCCAAGCATCCTGCACGGTGTTGGGCTGTGAGCGCAACCCCCATCTGTGGAAGTCGGGCACTCAGACCATCCTCATTGAGTTGGTTTCTAACCATTTGTGCAGACACATGCACATTTGTGGCCTGCTGGAGGTCATTTTGCAGGGCTCTGGCAGTGCTCCTCCTGTTCCTCCTTGCACAAAGGCGGAGGTAGCGGTCCTGCTGCTGGGTTGTTGCCCTCCTACAGCCCCCTCCACATATCCTGGTGTACTGGCCTGTCTCCTGGTAGCACCTCCAGCCTCTGGACACTACACTGACAGACACAGCAAACCTTTTTGCCACAGCTTGCATTGATGTGCCATCCTGGATGAGCTGCACTACCTGAGCCACTTGTGTGGGTTGTAGAGTCCGTCTCATGCTACTGTATCACCCACCAGGGCAGTGGGATACTCGGTACCGGGCTGGTGTCTTAAAGGGATGTGTCACGCAGCAGTGACCCGGTCCGTGGCCCTGGGCATCCAATAAAAGGGGAATATTTACAGGGGATGAGAAGAGTTCGTATTAAAGTGTTCGTGATGCCACCTGTGGTTTCTGTTCAGAGGTGACCAGTGCTGCAGTGCAGATCCTCTGAGACTGATGGTGTGATGCAGCAGAGTTGGAATAGCTCTCCACAGGCAGAGTTGTCTCAGGGCAGTGAGATGTTAAAGAGAGAGATAGTGGTGCTGGGAGATGTAGCAGAGTGGAGTGTGTGCCGCATGAAGAACTTGAGGAGACAGTCAGATGCAGTTTCGGCTTTACTCAGAGTTCAGGTGCATGCAGTACAGGTGCCCGCTTGGTGCCATGTCCTCCAGGTATGGAGTCCAGCCAACTCCCAGGTAGATGGAGAACACCAATCCAAAGCTCCCTGTCAGTATATGCCTTCCCTGGCCATCTCATTGTGCTGATTCCCACTCCTTCTTCCTTCCCAGCACCTCACAAAGCAGTGTCCCAGTCTGGTAGCTGCGAATCCTGTAGGACAATGTGACCCAGACATTTCCTTGATTCTATATAGCTTTCCTTCCCGGAGAAGATGCTTGTGGTTGTGGATGTGACCCCTAAAGTTGTTACCACTGTAGGCTTGCTAGCTGAGTCCTAAAGTTCTCCACTAGGCTAGGGGCCGAGTCCCTTCTGCGACCTGGATTCTCCCAGCTAACATCCGTCAGCCTGGAACGAGCCCCACGGGTAGCCTTCTGCTCAGCCGTGTCTCAGAGAAATCCCTTTTCCCTTCCAGGGAACCTTCCTTCTTTCTTTCTCTCTGTGAGCAGCTCCTCAGGACTTGGAGCCTGCTGCACGGTTGTATCTCTTTCCCCTCTCCCCTATGGGAGAGCTGCCTACGCACGTCTGTCTTCTTCCTCCCCGAAGGGAAGACTCTCTCTTGCTTCCCTCTAACTCCTGCTCTGCCCCACAAGCTCCACCCACCATCTAACACCCTTTCCTAGCTGCAGACATGCTAGTGGAACTCAGCTAGTGTGTGTGATGGATGCAGTATTGCCAGAGTCAGGTGTAGTGTCTCCATCTTACCTGAAAGGTGGGATACCACATCTCTGGCTGAGATGCAGTACCTCTGTGACGACTGGACCCTCAGGGGCACCACACTACCACAAGTGTGGAAGCACAACCAACTTTCAAAAGTGACCTAAACATCAGCCAGAAAGTATTGGTACTGAGATGTGGTCTGTGGTCCCCACCTGCAGAGCCTCTCCTTTATTGAGTGTGTCTTGATAATTGCCAATAATTTCCATCTGTTGTCTAATCCATATGCACAGCAGCATGTGAAATTGATTGTCAATCAGTGTTGCTTCCTAAGTGGACAGTTTGATTTCACAGAAGTTTGATTTACTTGGCGTTATATTCTGTTGTTTAAGTGTTCCCTTTATTTTTTTGAGCAGTGTAAATATTTCCATCCAGGTACCCTTTAGCTCAGGGGTCCCCAACCACAAGTCCGCGGCCCAGGACCGGGCCATTGCAGTTCTGATGCCGGGCCGCGGAGCCACGGCTCAGAATGCTGGACACACTGGGAGCCGGCGGCTGTAGCACTGTAGTGACAGCTGCAAACGCCGTCTTCCAGAACCAGAAGTCATCGATACTCACCTTCCGTCACTGCATCTCTGTCCCGGCGCAGCAGCTTCATCCAGTGCTGAGCGGTGACGTAGTACCGCTCATTAAGGTCATCAATATGGACGCGACTCCACTCCCATAGGTGTGGCGTCCATATTCATGACCTTAATAAGCGGTACCATGTGACCGCTGCGCACAGGAAGAAGCTGCAGCGCCGTGATAGAGATGCAGGGAAGTTCAGCGACGGTGTGAGGGTGAGTATGATGGGGAGGACGGGGGAGCCCAGCGGAGCTCAGCCATGCATACAAGGATGGGAGGGTGGGAGGGTGAGAGCGGAGCCATGCATACAAGGATGAGAGGGTGGGAGCAGAGCCATGTATACAAGGGTGGGGGGGTGAGAGCGGAGCCATATATGCAAGGATGGGAGGGTGAGAGCGGAGCTATGCATACAAGGATGGGAGGGTGGGAGCAGAGCCATGTATACAAGGGTGGGAGGGTGGGAGCGGAGCCATGAATACAAGGATGGGAGGGTGGGCGCGGAGCCATGTATACAAGGGTGGGAGGGTGAGAGTGGAGCCATGCATACAGGATGGGACAGGGGAGCCATGTATACAGGATGGGAGGGTGGGAGCGGAGCCATGAATACAAGGATGGGAGGGTGGGAGCGGAGCCATGTGTACAAGGGTGGGAGGGTGAGAGGGGAGCCATGTATACAAGGATTGGAGGGTGGGAGGGCGCCAGTGGCGAATTTGCCAATCCTGGTGTTCTGTGGCAAATGCCAAGCATCCTGCACGGTGTTGGGCTGTGAGCGCAACCCCCATCTGTGGAAGTCGGGCACTCAGACTATCCTCATTGAGTTGGTTTCTAACCATTTGTGCAGACACATGCACATTTGTGGCCTGCTGGAGGTCATTTTGCAGGGCTCTGGCAGTGCTCCTCCTGTTCCTCCTTGCACAAAGGCGGAGGTAGCGGTCCTGCTGCTGGGTTGTTGCCCTCCTACAGCCCCCTCCACATATCCTGGTGTACTGGCCTGTCTCCTGGTAGCACCTCCAGCCTCTGGACACTACACTGACAGACACAGCAAACCTTTTTGCCACAGCTTGCATTGATGTGCCATCCTGGATGAGCTGCACTACCTGAGCCACTTGTGTGGGTTGTAGAGTCCGTCTCATGCTACTGTATCACCCACCAGGGCAGTGGGATACTCGGTACCGGGCTGGTGTCTTAAAGGGATGTGTCACGGCAGCAGTGACCCGGTCCGTGGCCCTGGGCATCCAATAAAAGGGGAATATTTACAGGGGATGAGAAGAGTTCGTATTAAAGTGTTCGTGATGCCACCTGTGGTTTCTGTTCAGAGGTGACCAGTGCTGCAGTGCAGATCCTCTGAGACTGATGGTGTGATGCAGCAGAGTTGGAATAGCTCTCCACAGGCAGAGTTGTCTCAGGGCAGTGAGATGTTAAAGAGAGAGATAGTGGTGCTGGGAGATGTAGCAGAGTGGAGTGTGTGCCGCATGAAGAACTTGAGGAGACAGTCAGATGCAGTTTCGGCTTTACTCAGAGTTCAGGTGCATGCAGTACAGGTGCCCGCTTGGTGCCATGTCCTCCAGGTATGGAGTCCAGCCAACTCCCAGGTAGATGGAGAACACCAATCCAAAGCTCCCTGTCAGTATATGCCTTCCCTGGCCATCTCATTGTGCTGATTCCCACTCCTTCTTCCTTCCCAGCACCTCACAAAGCAGTGTCCCAGTCTGGTAGCTGCGAATCCTGTAGGACAATGTGACCCAGACATTTCCTTGATTCTATATAGCTTTCGTTCCCGGAGAAAATGCTTGTGGTTGTGGATGTGACCCCTAAAGTTGTTACCACTGTAGGCTTGCTAGCTGAGTCCTAAAGTTCTCCACTAGGCTAGGGGGCCGAGTCCCTTCTGCGACCTGGATTCTCCCAGCTAACATCCGTCAGCCTGGAACGAGCCCCACGGGTAGCCTTCTGCTCAGCCGTGTCTCAGAGAAATCCCTTTTCCCTTCCAGGGAACCTTCCTTCTTTCTTTCTCTCTGTGAGCAGCT
The DNA here is from genome assembly GCA_033576555.1 of Oophaga sylvatica. Taxonomy (NCBI): domain Eukaryota; kingdom Metazoa; phylum Chordata; class Amphibia; order Anura; family Dendrobatidae; genus Oophaga; species Oophaga sylvatica. Next base: position 13,520 of record JARQOD010000600.1, read on the forward strand.
CCTCAGGACTTGGAGCCTGCTGCACGGTTGTATCTCTTTCCCCTCTCCCCTATGGGAGAGCTGCCTACGCACGTCTGTCTTCTTCCTCCCCGAAGGGAAGACTCTCTCTTGCTTCCCTCTAACTCCTGCTCTGCCCCACAAGCTCCACCCACCATCTAACACCCTTTCCTAGCTGCAGACATGCTAGTGGAACTCAGCTAGTGTGTGTGATGGATGCAGTATTGCCAGAGTCAGGTGTAGTGTCTCCATCTTACCTGAAAGGTGGGATACCACATCTCTGGCTGAGATGCAGTACCTCTGTGACGACTGGACCCTCAGGGGCACCACACTACCACAAGTGTGGAAGCACAACCAACTTTCAAAAGTGACCTAAACATCAGCCAGAAAGCATTGGTACTGAGATGTGGTCTGTGGTCCCCACCTACAGAGCCTCTCCTTTATTGAGTGTGTCTTGATAATTGCCAATAATTTCCATCTGTTGTCTAATCCATATGCACAGCAGCATGTGAAATTGATTGTCAATCAGTGTTGCTTCCTAAGTGGACAGTTTGATTTCACAGAAGTTTGATTTACTTGGCGTTATATTCTGTTGTTTAAGTGTTCCCTTTATTTTTTTGAGCAGTGTAAATATTTCCATCCAGGTACCCTTTAGCTCAGGGGTCCCCAACCACAAGTCCGCGGCCCAGGACCGGGCCATTGCAGTTCTGATGCCGGGCCGCGGAGCCACGGCTCAGAATGCTGGACACACTGGGAGCCGGCGGCTGTAGCACTGTAGTGACAGCTGCAAACGCCGTCTTCCAGAACCAGAAGTCATCGATACTCACCTTCCGTCACTGCATCTCTGTCCCGGCGCAGCAGCTTCATCCAGTGCTGAGCGGTGACGTAGTACCGCTCATTAAGGTCATCAATATGGACGCGACTCCACTCCCATAGGTGTGGCGTCCATATTCATGACCTTAATAAGCGGTACCATGTGACCGCTGCGCACAGGAAGAAGCTGCAGCGCCGTGATAGAGATGCAGGGAAGTTCAGCGACGGTGTGAGGGTGAGTATGATGGGGAGGACGGGGGAGCCCAGCGGAGCTCAGCCATGCATACAAGGATGGGAGGGTGGGAGGGTGAGAGCGGAGCCATGCATACAAGGATGAGAGGGTGGGAGCAGAGCCATGTATACAAGGGTGGGGGGGTGAGAGCGGAGCCATATATGCAAGGATGGGAGGGTGAGAGCGGAGCTATGCATACAAGGATGGGAGGGTGGGAGCAGAGCCATGTATAAAAGGGTGGGAGGGTGGGAGCGGAGCCATGAATACAAGGATGGGAGGGTGGGCGCGGAGCCATGTATACAAGGGTGGGAGGGTGAGAGTGGAGCCATGCATACAGGATGGGACAGGGGAGCCATGTATACAGGATGGGAGGGTGGGAGCGGAGCCATGAATACAAGGATGGGAGGGTGGGAGCGGAGCCATGTGTACAAGGGTGGGAGGGTGAGAGGGGAGCCATGTATACAAGGATTGGAGGGTGGGAGCGGAGCCATGCATACAGGATGGGGAAGGGGAGCCATGTATACAAGGATGGGAGCGGAGCCATGCATACAAGGATGGGAGGGTGGGAGCAGAGCCATGCATACAGGATGGGACAGGGGAGCCATGCATACAGCAGGGGGAGCCACACAGAGCTGGACAGGATGGGGGGAACCACACATACTGAGATAGGAATGAGGGGACAATGCATACCCGGCTTATACTCGAATCAATAAGCTTAACCTGTTTTCCGTGGCAAAATTAGGTGCCTCAGCTTATACTCGGGTCGGCTTATACTCGAGTATATACAGTATATATATATATATATCAATCAGTACTTTGTGGGGCATCATATTATACATAGGGGGATTATTTGTGTGGGACCATCTTGCTATACATACTACAACTCCCTCCATAGCCCCGCCCCCATATGACTAAAGCCCCGCCCATGCCCCACCTCCATCCCCGCCCTGCCGGGCCATGGAAGAATGGTCTTGCTTGAAGCCGGTCCCTGGTGCAAAAAAGGTTGGGGACCACTGCTTTAGCTGACATTGTCTCTGATTCAAGTCGTTCCCATCCCTTTTATCTCCGTGCAGTACAATCACCATGATGAGATTTTACACCAAGAGCACATCTCTGAAGACTTCCCTCTTCTCTGTCTTCACTAGCACATCTTGACAGTGTGCCCTTAGAAATAAAACTATCATTATACTGTCCCATAAATATAAATATCTCCCATGCTGCTGAGTCGCACAGCCAGGGCCTGTGGGGTACTCGGCACCGAGCCCGTTCACTTCAATGGGGGATGTCACGGGTAGCGCAGCTCGGTCCGTGGCCTTGGGGCTCACCTCAAATGTGGGATATTTACAGGGGATTAAAGAATGTATACAGTTTATTTGTGACGCCACCTGTGGTACCTGGTCAGGGTGACCAGCGCTGCAGGGTAGATCCGCTGAGGGGTTGTTACTGGGCAGCAAGGTGTTAAGTCTTCCACAGGCAAGACTGATCCCTCAGGGTATATGGCGGTGTTGGGGTGCAGGGGGGCAATAAGGCAGACACACACAAGAAAGTCTCTTTCTGTACCTTTACTGATGGTAGATGCAGGCACGTCCCGGGAAGCTGGCAGGGTGGAGGATGCACATCCAGTAATCCCACTGAGTAGGTGTAGGGCCTCCTTACTCCAGTTGTGTGAGTTTCTGACCTGTATGGAACGAAGTCTAACTCTGTCTTCAGTTATACGCCCGGCTGACCTTGTAGTGAGGCCTTCTCTAGGATAGAACAGTGTCTCTGTATGCAGGGCCCTGCTAGACTCCGTCTTCCTGACCCCGGTTACGTATCAGCTCTGATGGGCCCCTGTGACTTGAAGTCCCACAGGGTCTCCGGTATCTCCTACTAGTCGTGTAGATGCTAGCAAGCTCGGACCCGGTGTCCGGTGGTGCAGAGTAGAGGTAAGCGATCAATGCTGTTTCAACCTCTGTCACTCTCTTTTCCTTCCACTCGCCTTTCGTCCTACTTCGACCTTCAGCATAAACACACTCTAGCAGTAGATGGCAGATTCTCCTTTCTCTTCACCGCTCTCAAAGCGTCGGCACGCTTACTCACTGAAAATACCTCAGTTGACTCAGTTCTGACCAGACTTAAGTGGCTATCTCCCTCCACTCTTACTGGACTCCACAAAGTAAACTAAGTACAAACTGTAGTCTTCAGTCTTTCTGTAACTCTCTCTCTCTCAGCTTTTTTCTCACTGATCTGAGGTGACTAGACGTTCTCTGGTGTTCTGATGTGACTGGAGATCTGATCTAGTTTGAGGTAACTCACGTGTCTACACTGCCTTTATAAACTGCGGAAGGGCTCCCTCTGGTGGATATAGGGAATAGTGCAGATGTGTTGCGTGCATATAGGTCACTGTGGGTTTACCTTCTGTTGCATCCTACTGGGAACATGTGGCTCCAGACACAGCTGGGCTACACACTGCATCCCTGAATAAATAATTAACCATCACTGTGCTTCCTGTACAAAATATCCCCCTCACACTGCCCTTCTCCATCGTATCACCCATACTACCCCTCTCCATAATGTACTCCGAAATTGCATCTTTCCATAATATCTGTCCTACACTGATTCTTGGCATAATTATCCCATTCACAATACAACCTAAGCACCCAATAATGTCCCATTGCCCCATAATGTCCCCCAATTTTTCATCTGTATTGTCATCCATTTTTGAATATCAGCAGTGAATAAAATTTACAAGACCAAAAACACTTACCTATGGCATGTATTCTTAAAAATCAGATGCTATGTGGTTAAACTATATGGGATATGACATTCTTTTTTTTTTTTGCACCTGTAGAACTGATTAGGCGAGCCTAATCCGAAATATAAGACTAGCGCCTGCTGTGGTTTATTCATGTGGACACCAGGCCTTTTTTTTTTTAAATGGTCCTCTGAACAGCCCAATTGAATAACATTGGTTTGATTGCCGTCGGTGTGATTTTTTCAATGGGCAGAGCTCGGATTAAAAATAGTCTTCTGCACTTAGTCGGGTGAACATGAACCTAAACAAAATCATCCACTTTACCTCGTGAAGAAAAAGATATTTTTTTTCTACGTGTCCTAATCTGTATGCAATCTGTAAGGCATTAGTGTTTCTAGTTTCTACATCCGCATTCAATCCGTTTGTCCATTTTGTCGATCTGTAGCCTTGACTAAGGTTGTGCGCTTGCATACTTTAACCAAAATATCAATTAATATTCCATTTATTGTTATTGCAAGATGCAATCTAGCCTTGTGATGTTGGGTGAGAAATGGTTATTACGCTGGGGCCCACGCCATTTTTTTTTATTTAATTTTTAATTTTACACAGGAAGGACAAAGCAGGTACTGAAAACAACTCCCATCATTGTCGCCTGGTCGCGCTGATCACAGGGAGGCCAGGCAACAATGATGGGAGGTGCCTTCAGCAGCCGACGCCTGCAAACAGCGCAAACTGTACCGCTGTACACACTGGGTGTGTGCGTGTCCGTTTTTTCGGTCCTTATAAAACGGACCTCATACGGACACAAAAAACGGACATGTAAAGGGGCCTAACACAGTAGCTCATCATAATGCACAATTCCAATAGTTTTAGACATGAAAATGGCCCTATTGGGCCCCTGTGTGTTTGCACAAACTAGATGTCTGTCCCTGGCCATGACATAGAAGAGGGCTGGCTTAGCTGTTGTATTGGGTCTGACAACTAGTTTTTCCTCTCAGTACTGAACTTGTGACACTTAAAAGTAAATTAGTAGGTTTTGTAAATTAGTATTTCATTATAACACATTTAAAGTTTTTTGTATGAAAATGTTTCATGGGATAACCTTTTATAAAGGGGTAGTCCAACGGCAGTATAATATTCTATGTTTATGGAATCCAAGATCTTTTTATTTACTAATTTACTTTATTTTTGTAATCAAGTATATTAGTTGTACTGATATTAGTAAGTAGTATAGGAGGGGTACCTTTCGTCAAACTCAATCTGACAGGTCGTCACGCCCCCTATCATTTAATCCGTCTCCTTGTGATTTGATCTGTCTGGGAAATCAGGACTGTTGAATCTGGGAATTTCTATCAAAGTGCTTCATGATTTTATTTGTCTCTATTTATATTTTATCCATCTCCTTGTGGATTTGATCAGTCTGTGGGGGAAAGGTGTATCAAGGCGAATCTTGATTTTATAAGGCGCTTTTTGTGGGGGATCTTTTAAGTCGTGCAGTAAATGTATGTAAAGGATTTTCTAGCATGGCATTAAATCCCTATGTGAGTGGCTGCATCACTTGCTGGAAAGTTATATCTTAGTAGTCTATGTACAGGCTAAAAGGAGTTTATTGTACAGTATTATTCAGTATATAAGAAGTTTTTCCCCATAGAGAATTAAAGCAAAGATAGGATCCGTATCTTTTTAGCAGGGCTGCACCAGGGATATGTCCGGACATGTCTAGTAAAGTACAATTGATAGGGTAATTCTGTTTCAGTTGAAAGAATAGGCTATTTACGCATAGTAATTAGCACTGTATTGTGTATAGCCCGGCATACTCAGCTATATTGTGTATAGCCCGGACATGTCCTTTAAATGGTCATATTATGTATATGGAAGTGTTACAATATTACACAGGGCATGTTTAAACGGGCATATTATGTATATGGCTGTGTTACAATATTACACACGCGAATGTTTTATTCGTATTTTTAAAAAAGCAATGGCGCGGTATTGTAAAACATGATTACAAGATTTTATTGCAATAAATAAATACATCTCAAAGACATTTCAAGCACTGAACTAATTGTGACACCAAAATGGCGATACAAATGGCGATACAGACAGGTTATGGTGTTCTCTCTAGACAGGCGCAAGTTTGGTGAATATTCCAACAGATGTAGTGCGGAGTTTTTAGATTTGATTTTCTCTCAGCAATAAAATTTCTCACAATTGTATCATTACATAAAATTTCTCACAATTGTATCATTACGCGGTTTATCAGCAGAAAAGTTCTCCAATATCATACTGAACGGCATGTTCCGAGCTAAAAAATGTAAAAAGTACACGCAGTAGTGACCGCAGACAGTGCTATACGTGTCTTGGATTTGGCTGCCTTGATAATAATAAGTCTCACAATTCTTGTTCAGGAAAGTCACAAAAACGATTTTGAACAGAATTCAACAAAAATCGGGTACAAACTTTTTAGCATAGCTGTGTTTCTGACTCTCAGCTGCTATTTTAATAGTTACCATACGAATATTGTAGCGAATCAAGCTGTATTAAATTGATTACTAACACGATTCCAGCAACTTGATGGCAAATTCAGAGCAAATTCGTTATTTCGGGACGTGTCCCAGCCTTTTTTGGCACATGCTCCACTTTACTCTGATTCAACGCGATATATTCAACGCTATATTTGTAAAGCTAGGTTATTTTAAATAGTTACCATACCGATATTGTAGCGAATCAAGCTGTATTAAATTGATTACTAACACGATTCCAGCAACTTGATGGCAAATTCAGAGCAAATTCGTTATTTCGGGACGTGTCCCGGCCTATTTTGGCACATGCTCCACTTTACTCTGATTCATCGCGATATATTCAGCGCTATATTTGTAAAGCTAGGTTATTTTAAATAGTTACCATACCGATATTGTAGCGAATCAAGGTGTATTAAATTGAATACTAACACGATTCCAGCAACTTGATGACAATTCAGAGCAAATTCGTTATTTCGGGACGTGTACTGGCCTATTTTGCTTCATGCCCACTCCTATGCAGCGATTTTGACCACCATTCAACAAAAATCGGGTACAAACTTTTTAGCATAGCTGTGTTTCTTACTCTCAGCTGTTATTTTAAACAGTTACCATACCGATATTGTAGCGAATCAAGCTGTATTAAATTGAATACTAACACGATTCCAGCAACTTGATGACAAATTCAGAGCAAATTCGTTATTTCGGGACGTGTACCGGCCTATTTTGGCACATGCCCACTCCTTTGCAGAGATTTTGAGCACCATTCAACAAAAATCGGGTACAAACTTTTTAGCATAGCTGTGTTTCTGACTCTCAGCTGATATTTTAAATAGTTACCATACCGATATTGTAGCGAATCAAGCTGTATTAAATTGATTACTAACACGATTCCAGCAACTTGATGACAAATTCACAGCAAATTCGTTATTTTGGGAGCGGCCTAGGCCTATTTTTTAACGATGCTAACCCCCTCAGATATGAAAGACAGACAGCTCTTTTTCAAGAAAACTGTCACTGTGGTGCTTTTTTCGAGCCTTCATCAGTGTAGCCGCTAGGATACACGGACCCCTCCAGCTCATCCCTATGGTGTAGTTTAATGTAGCGAGCAAGCAGATCGTCGCTGGTGTTTGGAAAATACCATATTTCATAGATGTGGGGCGGAGCCGCTGAATCATTTTTAAACATTTCACGCCACTCATGCACCCACAGCACACTTATGGTGTACCCGCACCGTTGCAGCTAGCGCTTTTTAGCTAAAAAGGCATGATATAATTGCCCGCATGTGATGTTTGTGACCTTATCTGCATCATTTTCATTATAGCACGACGGACAGCCGCGGAAAAAACAACCCTGAAATTCAAAAACTATGTGCTGGCCGTTAACATACGCATAGTCATCTAGAAAATATTGAGCGAGCTGCTTCACAAACCCTCTCAAGGCATGCTGAATGTCAATGTTCTCGGTATGCGCTACATACATGACCCACTGTATAGCCTGGGACGAGTAGCGTTTTTGTTGCCCAGTCCTATTTTTAAAGATGCTATGCCCCTCAGATATAAAAGACAGGCATTTTGGCACAGGCCCACGTCTATGCAATGATTTTGACCAGCATTCAACAAAAATTGGGTACAAACTTTTTAGCATACCTGTGTTTTCGACTCTCACGGCATGCCAGAAAGGCCTATTTTGGCACAGGCCCACGTCTATGCAACGATTTTGACCAGCATTCAACAAAAAATTGGGTACAAACTTTTTAGCATACCTATGTTCCTGACTCTCATGCCAGGCCAGAAGCACCCTGTGCCATGTACTCTAGCCCATAATATTTCACATTGGGTATGGGACCTACATAGCTTTGTTTTCTCAGGTATTAACCCCTTCATGACCCAGCCTATTTTGACCTTAAAGACCTTGCCATTTTTTGCAATTCTGACCAGTGTCCCTTTATGAGGTAATAACTCAGGAACGCTTCAACGGATCCTAGCGATTCTGAGATAGTTTTTTCGTGACATATTGGGCTTCATGTTAGTGGTAAATTTAGGTTGATAATTTTTGCGTTTATTTGTGAAAAAAATGGAACTTTGGCCAAAATTTTGAAAATTTCGCAATTTTCAAATTTTGAATTTTTATTCTGTTAAACCAGAGAGTTATGTGACACAAAATAGTTAATAAATAACATTTCCCACATGTCTACTTTACATCAGCACAATTTTGGGAACAACATTTTTTTTTGTTAGGAAGTTATAAGGGTTAAAAGTTGACCAGCGATTTCTCATTTTTACAGCAAAATTTACAAAACCATTTTTTTAGAGACCACCTCACATTTGAAGTCACTTTGAGGGGTCTATATGGCAGAAAATACCCAAAAGTGACACCATTATAAAAACTGCACCCCTCAAGCTACTCAAAACTACATTCAAGAAGATTATTAACCCTTCAGGTGCTTCACAGGAACTAAAGCAACGTGGAAGGAAAAAATGGACATTTTAATTTTTCCAACAAAATTTTTCTTTTAGCATCAATTTTTTCATTTTTGCATGGGCATCAGGATAAAATGGACCCTAAAATTTGTTGGGCAATTTCTCCTGAGTATACAGATACCTCATATGTGGTCATAAACCACTGTTTGGGCGCACGGCAGGGCTCAGAAGGGAAGGAGCGCCATTTGACTTTTTGAATGGAAAATATGCTGGAATATTTAGCGGTTGCCATGTCGCATTTGGAGAGTCCCTGTGTGCCTAAACATTGGAGCTCCCCCACAAGTGACCCCATTTTGGAAACTAGACCCCCCAAGGAACTTATCTAGATGCAGAATGAGCACTTTGAACCCCCAGGTGCTTCACAAATTGATCCGTAAAAAAAAGAAAGTACTTTTTTTTTCACAAAAATTTTCTTTTAGCCTCAGTTTTTTCATTTTCACATGGGCAACAGGATAAAATGGATCCTAAAATTTGTTGGGCAATTTCTCCTGAGTACACCGATACCTCATATGTGGTCATAAACCACTGTTTGGGCACACGGCAGGGCTCAGAAGGGAAGGAGCGCCATTTGACTTTTTGAATGGAAAATATGCTGGAATATTTAGCGGTTGCCATGTCGCATTTGGAGAGTCCCTGTGTGCCTAAACATTGGAGCTCCCCCACAAGTGACCCCATTTTGGAAACTAGACCCCCCAAGGAACTTATCTAGATGCAGAGTGAGCACTTTAAACCCCCAGGTGCTTCACAAATTGATCCGTAAAAAAAAGAAAGTACTTTTTTTTTCACAAAAATTTTCTTTTAGCCTCAGTTTTTTCATTTTCACATGGGCAACAGTATAAATTGGATCCTAAAATTTGTTGGGCAATTTCTCCTGAGTACACCGATACCTCATATGTGGTCATAAACCACTGTTTGGACGCACGGCAGGGCTCAGAAGGGAAGGAGCGCCATTTGACTTTTTGAATGGAAAATATGCTGGAATATTTAGCGATGCCATGTCGCATTTGGAGAGTCCCTGTGTGCCTAAACATTGGAGCTCCCCCACAAGTGACCCCATTTTGGAAACTAGACCCCCCAAGGAACTTACCTAGATGCAGAGTGAGCACTTTGAACCCCCAAGTGCTTCACAAATTGATCCGTAAAAAAAAGAAAGTACTTTTTTTTCACAAAAATTTTCTTTTAGCCTCAGTTTTTGCATTTTCACATGGGCAACAGTATAAATTGGATCCTAAAATTTGTTGGGCAATTTCTCCTGAGTACACAGATACCTCATATGTGGTCATAAACCACTGTTTGGGCGCACGGCAGGGCTCAGAAGGGAAGGAGCGCCATTTGACTCTTTGAATGGAAAATTAGCTCCAGTCGTTAGCGGACACCATGTCATGTTTGGAGACCCCTGTATGCCTAAACTTTGGAGCTCCCCACAAATGACCCCATTTTGGAAACTAGACCCCCTAAGAAACTTATGCAGATGCACAGTGAGCACTTTGAACCCCCAGGTGCTTCACAAAACTTTATAACGCAGAGCCGTGAAAATAAAAAATCATTTTTTTTTCTCAAAAAATTATTATTTAGCCCCATATTTTTTATTTTCACAATGGTTACAGGAGAAATTGGACCCCAAAAGTTGTTGTCTAATTTGTCCTAAGTACGCTAGTACCTCACATGTGGGGGAGAACCACTGTTTGGGCACACGTCAGGGCTTGGAAGGGATGTAGTGACGCTTTGAAATGCCAACTTGATGGAATGGTCTGCGGGCGGGCAGAGCCCCTGATGTGCCTAAACAGTAGAAACCCCCCACAAGTGACCACATTTTGTAAACTAGACCCCTCAAGGAACTTAACTAGATGTGTGGTGAGCACCTTGAACCCCCACGTGCTTCACAGAAGTTTGTAATGCAGAGCCGTGAAAATAAAAAATCATTTTTTTCCTCAAAAACTGATTTTTTTTAACCCGCAATTTTTTATTTTCACAAGGGTAACAGGAGAAATTGGACCACAAAAGTTGTTGTACAGTTTGTCCTGAGTACACTGGTACCCCATATGTGGGGGGGAACCACTGTTTTGGCGCATGGGAGAGCACAGAAGGGAAGGAGCGCCATTTTGGAATGCAGACTTGATGGAATGTTCTGTGGGCGTCATGTTGCCTTTGCAGAGCCCCTGATGTGCCTAAACAGTAGAAACCCCCACAAGTGACCCCATTTTGGAAACTAGACCCCCCAAGGAGCTTATCTAGATGTGTAGTGAGCACTTTGAACCCCAAGGGCTACACAGAAGTTTATAACGCCGGGCCATGAAAATAAAAAAATCATATTTTTTCCACAAACATGATCTTTTAGTCCCCAATTTTTTTATTTTCCCAAGGGCAACAGGATAAATTAGACCTCAAAAGTTGTTGTCCAATTTGTCCTGAGTACGCTGATATCCCATATGTGGGAGAAAACTACTGTATGGGCACACTTCGGGGCTCGGAAGGGAAGTAGTGACGTTTTGAATTGCCGACTTGATGGAATGGTCTGCGGGCGTCATGTTACGTTTGCAGAGTCCCTGATGTGCCTAAACAGTATAAACTCCCACAAGTGACCCATTTTGGAAACTAGACCCCGCAAGGAACTTATCTAGATGTGTGGTGAGCACTTTGAACCCCCAAGTTCTTCACAGAAGTTTATAACGCAGAGCCGTGAAAATAAAAAATCATTTTTTTTCCACAAAAATAACTTTTTTAGTCCCCAATTTTTTTTCCCAACAGTAACAGGAGAAATTAGACCCCCAAAGTTGTTGTGCAATTTTTCCCGAGTACGCTGATACCCCATATGTGGGGGTAAACCACTGTTTGGGCACACGTCGGGGCTTGGAATAAAGGGAGCACTGTTTGACTTTTTGAACGCAAAATTTGCAGGAATCAATGGTGGCGCCATGTCGCGTATGGAGATCCCCTGATGTACCTAAATAGTGGAAACCTCTCAATTCTAACTCCAACCCTAACCCCAACACACCCCTAACCCCAACCCTAACCCCTACACACCCCTAACCCTAATACAAACCCTAACCATAACCCTAACCCCAACACACCCCTAACCCTAATCCCAACTCTAACCATAAACCTAACCACAAGCCTAACCCTAATCCCAACCCTACCCCCAAAACACCCCTAACGCTTATCCCAACCCTAACCCTAATCCCAACCTTAACCCTAATTCCAACCCTAACCCTAATTCCAACCCTAACCCTAGTTCTAACCCTTATCCTAGTTCTAACCCTTACCCTAGTTCTAACCCTAACCCTAGTTCTAACCCTAAGGCTGAGTTCATATTGCGTTTTACCAGCCCGTTCAACACGTAGCGTTGACGGGCTGGTAACGGTATAGCATAACGCGATCGCGTTATGCTATACCCGCTAGTGCAGAGGAATCAGTGATGATTCATCTGTGCTAGCGGTGATGGAGCCCAGACGCTGCAGCCTGCGTCCAAGGCTCCGTCACTGAATGACGACACGTCGCGAACGCATGCCGCTTCATGGCATGCGTTGCGATGCGCACACAAATGGGGTGAATGGCAGCGTTAACGGACTGCGTTACACCGCGTTATACCGTGGTGAAACGCAGTCCATCTAACGGACTGCCATAATGCAATATGAACCCAGCCTGACCCTAAGGCCCCGTGCACACGTTGCGGATTCACTTACGGATTTTTCTAAAATCCGCAGGTAAAACGACCTGCCTTTTACCTGCGTATTTAGCGCGGATTTGCTGCGGTTTTTCTCTGCGGTTTTACACCTATAATGGAATAGGTGTAAAATCGCTGCGGAATCCGCACAAAGAATTGACATGCTGCGGATTTAAAACCGCAGCAAATCCGCGCTGAAAAATCTGCAGCATGTGCACAGCGGTTTTTTTTACCATTTATTTGCATTGTACTGTACATGTTTTCTGGATCTGCTGTGGATCCGCAGCGCCATATCCGCTGCGGATCCGCAGCAAAATCCGCTGCTGATCCGCAGCAAAATCCCTGCGATTAGCAGCGAAATCCGCTGCGGATCAGCAGCGAAATCAGCTGCGGATCAGCATGCTGCGATTAGCAGCAAATCCGCTGCGGATCAGCAGCGAAATCAGCTGCGGATCAGCAGCGAAATCAGCTGCGGATCAGCAGCGAAATCCGCTGCTGATCCGCAGCAATCGCTGCTGATCCGCAGCGACTCTATCCGCTGCTGATCCGCAGCGAAATCCGCGGATCAGCAGCGAAATCGTGGGATCAGCACAAATCAGCTGCGGATCAGCAGCGAATCAGCTGCGATCTGCAGCGAATCCGCTGCGGATCAGCAGCGAAATCCGCTGCGGATCAGCAGCGAAATCAGCTGCGGATCAGCAAGAAATCAGCTGCGGATCAGCAGAAATCCGCTGCTGATCCGCAGCAGATTTCGCTGCTGATCCGCAGCTGATTTCGTGCGATGGCTGCTATCCAGCAAATCAGCAGGATCAGCAGCGAAATCAGCTGAGGATCAGCAGCGAAATCAGCTGCGGATCAGCAGCGAAATCAGCTGCGGATCGCAGCGAAATCCGCTGCGGATCAGCAGCGAAATCCGCTGCGGATCAGCAGCGAAATCAGCTGCGGATCAGCAGAGAAATCAGCTGCGGATCAGCAGAGAAATCAGCTGCGGATCCGCAGCGAAATCCGCAACGTGTGCACAGGGCCTAATACGAAAAAAAAAAAAATTCTTTATTATTTTTCCCTACCTATGACAGGGGGGGTTCACTTACTTTTTTTTATTTTGATCACTGTGACAGTTTATCACAGTGATCAAAATAATTTTTTTGACTAGGCAGGGCGCACTGCGATGCGCTGGCCGGCGGGCGCACTGCGCATGCGCCCGCCATTTTCCAAGATGGCGGCGCCCATGAAGAGGCCCGGGCGGACGCCGGGACCGATCCAGGGACATCGGTGGATCGGGAGAGGTGAGTAGGGTGGTCGGAAGGTTAGGGGGGGGATCGGAAGGTGGGGGCACCGGAGCAAAGGAGGAGGGGAGCTGTTAGTGACGGCGGTGACCGATCGCTGCCATCTTTCGGTGGCGGCGGCCGATCGCCGCCGTGAATCCGTGTGGGGGGGTCAGGGCTCGGTGTCCAGCCATGGGAGATGCTATTGCAGCATCGGCCATGGCTGGATTGTAATATTTCACCAATTATATTGGTGAAATATTACAGATTGCTCTGATTGGCTGTTTCACTTTTAACAGCCAATCAGAGCGATCGTGGCCACGGGGGGTTAAGCCAACCCCCCTGTGGTGAAGCACAAAGGGTCCTGTGCCGGCGGGTCGGGTGACCTTTCAGTGACCCCGGTCACCCGGCCCGCAGGGACGCGATCCTTTCATGACGCCACATAGGCGTCATGGGTCGGATTGGCACAGGTTTTCATGACGCCTACGTGGCGTCATGGGTCGGGAAGGGGTTAAAAAAGTGTGGAAAACTGAAAATCCCGAGGCCTGAGGTAATTTAGTGAGCTTCATGGGGATAAAATTTAGCGAGTCTATGAACCTTATAGACAAATCGGGTAACCTCACACACAAGACCACGACACCTTGGGCTATCACATTTACTGGTAGTTTTCAAAAACCGCTGCCATAACAATAAAGTAAGAATCGTGTCGACATGCATTGTGGGCTATGAATGTATACCCTGAAAATTTACCGTTGGTAAAGAACAGTAAAAAGTCGTGCGTACAACTATCACCCTCAAACTCCCAGTGCTATCACAAACACTATTACCTGCAGAGGCGGGCTCATGAGAATTTCTGTATTTGTGTATCAAGATGCTCCCTGCTTTGACCGATTGTTTGCTCATGAATGCTGCCATCTCCAGGTGCATCATAGTTGTGTAAATGCGCTGGGAGCTCGTGTATCAGCCCCTAGGGTGTAATGCATGAGCATTTTAATTATTTTTTCAATTCATAACCAGACGTTCTCAGGCAGAGAGGTTTATTTCACAGAAGTTGGCTGTACATTTGCATAATTTTTGTTTAAAATCATACATTTGCATAATTTTGTTTAAAATCACACAGTTCTGCGATAATGTCGGGTGTTGGACACGCACTTATCAGTCTTTCATACGTGTCGCAGAAAGATTTTAGTCTGTGCAGACATGTCAAGAAACATTTTGGCGTGTTCAGCAGTCCATACGGGTGTTGGTGTGTAAGGTGATCGAGCATCATCCTTCTGCTTCTTACTTACACGACGGCGCGATACCGCGCGTTTCTTTGGCGCTAATGCATCGGCTGAATTGGTAGCTGCTGCTTCCGCGTTGCTATTTGCAGATTCTGTAGCTTGACACAGACGTATATTCTTACGCCTACTACTCTCCGCATTCCCGGGGTGTGCGGTTGGCGCGGCGCTTTCTTCATGATCTGCGACACACCTGAGTGAAAGAGGTTCCGTTCTCACATCCGCTCTGTTCTCAAATCCATAATTGCGCTGTTGCAAAACTCGCGAATGACGATCCTCCGTAACTAAAGAAAAGATACGTGGTGTAGTTAACCTCTAAGCGGGGCGAGATATAGGAAAAGCTACATGCTCCACTTTACTCTGATTCAACGCAATATTTGTAAAGCTACCAGCACCGATTATCTGTGAAACCGATGCATGATTGTTTGTATAAGTACACTATAGAGCGGCCTAGACATATATACTTACAAGTATGCCCCGGGTGCTGATCTACAGAGAATGCTGAATTAACAGACATCACGCTGCTCGGTCGCCGCCGTATGGGGCTGTTTTCTCCCTCAAACTGCAACCTCACGGGCGATACTTTAGCAGCTGTAAATAAAATATAACATACATGAATGCGCAAAACACTCACAAAGCTAACTTGACACACGTAAATAAAATATATCTACTAGTTACCGCAGAAATTTTTATCTGCATGTATAAGTACACTATAGAGCTGCGTAGACATATATGCTTACAAGTATGAGACGTGTAGTGTAGTTCAGAGATTGGTGAATTAAACGGTGTGGAGTTGCTCGGTCGTTGTCGTATGGGGCTGTTTTCTTTTTCAAGCTGCAGCCTCCTGCACGCTAGTTTAACAGCTGTAAATAAAATATAACTATTAGTCGCCTCAGAAATGATATCTACACGGCCCACCCCACAAAGCTAAATTCGCAAATCTACCGTAACGCGCGTAAATAGAATATATCCACTAGTTATCGGTGGGGGACGCAGGGTACAGAGGATACAAACACATATCACCCGTGTTTCAAGGACCCGCTACCTTTTCTATTCCAGCCCGTGTGCTTAGCGAATCACCCCATCTTTTAGGAGCGTAGGGTATCACGCGAGTTAGAGGATTATAGTCCGGTTCTACGAACTCGACATCTGAATCCTGGGATCCCCCACGATCTCAACATCGGAATCGCGATGCTCGAGCGGCTCAGCCGCTACAGTGTTTTCAATCGGCCAGTCCGCTTGGAGGCGAACTGTATCTGTATGAGAAAATGTATTTAATTACCCGGCTAGATACATAGGTTTAAAGCATCTGATATAGCTATAGGTTTCTTGCCTGTGACAGACTGGTGAGAGCTTGAGGCTCCTCGCCCGCTAGCAGAGTTGCTATCCTCTAACAGGTTCGGCGTAATGAGTCGGTTCTCATAGGAGTAGCCTGAATGGACTCCCTCTTCTTAAATAAGAAAGTATGGCCTGCACTGTTACAACTTATCAACGCAGCGTATATAACTACAGGTTTATATTATTAAAACATGTCTAGCTAACGACGCTGTCAGCTAAAATAAAATTAACTGTATGGATTTTAGTGGCAGTCTATATTAATTATTAATATTAATAGTAGCGTTATAAATTTACAGCTACCGCGTAATGATGGTGAGGGTTCGGTCATGATATATTGCTTCTCTAATATTCTTTCAACGTGTTAGCCGCCATGATCCCTCTGTAAAACATGAAAGGAATGTTTTTTTCTGTCTCAGCGTGGGGGCATTGACAGAGGGCGGGTTCTCTATGCTAGCCCTAGTAAATACAAGCCACTCACAATCAATACAACTCTCACTTGTAAGGGTTCACCCTCACAGGACACACGGCAGATCTGAACAGTCCTAAATGAGTATTTTTATGTCTTTTGTTTCATTTATATTTAAGTTTGTGTAGTTTAAGGGTTATTTGCATGAATAGGTTACCCGTGTTTTCATAGTTGATCTTTAGAGCTAAAGTGAGTATTTTTTTATGTCTTTGTTTCATTATATTAAGTTTGTGTAGTTGAGGAGTTATTGCATGAATAGGTTACCCGTGTTTTCATAGTTGATCTTTAGAGCTAAAGTGAGTATTTTTATGTCTTTTGTTTCAATTATATTTAAGTTTGCCTAGTTTAGGGATTATTTGCATGAACAGGTTAGCCGTGTTTTCATACTTGATCTTTATTTGCTTTAATTCAATAGCGGACCCTTTTATTCAAGATGGAGTCCAGGTATTCTCGCGGTCAATATTCTGCTTTGCTTTCACCAGAACAATCGGGTAAGTTTTACACCGTATATAGTGTGCGCCGTATTGTCTCGGGCTGTCTGAGTCTGCGCTTTGTATATATAAATGATATATTTCATTCTTTCTTATTTAAGAAGAGGGAGTCCATTCAGGCTACTCCTATGAGAACCGGCTCATTACGCCGAACCTGTTAGAGGATAGCAACTCTGCTAGCGGGCGAGGAGCCTCAAGTCTCACCAGTCTGTCACAGGCAAGAAACCTATAGCTATATCAGATGCTTTATACCTATGTATCTAGCCGGGTAATTAAATACATTTTCTCATACAGATACAGTTCGCCTCCAAGCGGACTGGCCGGTTGAAAACACTGTAGCGGCTAAGTCCTCGAGCATCGCGATTCCGATGTTGAGATCGTGGGGGATCCCCAGGATTCAGATGTCGAGTTCGTAGAACCGGACTATAATCCTCTAACTCGCGTGATACCCTACGCTCCTAAAAGATAGGGTCATTCGCTAAGCACACGGCGCTGGAATAGAAAAGGTAGCGGGTCCTTGAAACACGGGTGATATGTGTTTGTATCTCTGTACCCTGCGTCCCCCACCGATAACTAGTGGATATATTTTATTTACGCGCGTTACGGTAGATTTGCGAATTTAGCTTTGTGCGTGTTGGCCGTGTAGATATCATTTCTGAGGCGACTAATAGTTATATTTTATTTACAGCTGTTAAACTAGCGTGCAGGAGGCTGCAGCTTGAAAAAGAAAACAGCCCCATACGACAACGACCGAGCAACTCCACACCGTTTAATTCACCAATCTCTGAACTACACTACACGTCTCATACTTGTAAGCATATATGTCTACGCAGCTCTATAGTGTACTTATACATGCAGATAAAAATTTCTGCGGTAACTAGTAGATATATTTTATTTACGTGTGTCAAGTTAGCTTTGTGAGTGTTTTGTGCGTTCATGTATGTTATATTTTATTTACAGCTGTAAAGTATCGCCCATGAGGTTGCAGTTTGAGGGAGAAAACAGCCCCATACGGCGGCGACCGTGCAGCGTGATGTCTGTTAATTCAGCATTCTCTGTAGATCAGCACCCGGGGCATACTTGTAAGTATATATGTCTAGGCCGCTCTATAGTGTACTTATACAAACAATCATGCATCGGTTTCACAGATAATCGGTGCTGGTAGCTTTACAAATATTGCGTTGAATCAGAGTAAAGTGGAGCATGTAGCTTTTCCTATATCTCGCCCCGCTTAGCGGTTAACTACACCACGTATCTTTTCTTTAGTTACGGAGGATCGTCATTCGCGAGTTTTGCAACAGCACAATTATGGATTTGAGAACAGAGCGGATGTGAGAACGGAACCTCTTTCACTCAGGTGTGTCGCAGATCATGAAGAAAGCGCCGCGCCAACCGCACACCCCGGGAATGCGGAGAGTAGTAGGCGTGAGAATACACGTCTGTGTCAAGCTACAGAATCTGCAAATAGCAACGCGGAAGCAGCAGCTACCAATTCAGCCGATGCATTAGCGCCAAAGAAACGTGCGGTATCGCGCCGTCGTGTAAGTAAGAAGCAGAAGGATGATGCTCGATCACCTTACACACCAACACCCGTATGGACTGCTGAACACGCCAAAATGTTTCTTGACATGTCTGCACAGTACGTGCATAATAAACTCGAGCAGAACAGACTAAAATCTTTCTGCGACACGTATGAAAGACTGATAAGTGCGTGTCCAACACCCGACATTATCGCAGAACTGTGCGATTTTAAACAAAATTATGCAAATGTATGATTTTAAACAAAAATTATGCAAATGTACAGTCAACTTCTGTGAAATAAACCTCTCTGCCTGAGAACGTCTGGTTATGAATTGAAAAAATAATTAAAATGCTCATGCATTACACCATAGGGGCTGTTACACGATCTCACAGCCCATTTACACAACTATGATGCCCCTGGAGGTGGCAGCATTCATGAGCAAACAATCGGTCAAAGCAGGGAGCATCTTGATACACACATACAGAAATTCTCATGAGCCCGCCTCTGCAGGTAATAGTGTTTGTGATAGCGCTGGGAGTTTAAGGGTGATAGTTGTACGCACGACTTTTTACTGTTCTTTACCAACGGTAAATTTTCAGGGTATACATTTATAGCCCACAATGCATGTCGACACGATTCTTACTTTATTGTTATGGCAGCGGTTTTTGAAAACTACCGGTAAATGTGATAGCCCAAGGTGTCGTGGTCTTGTGTGTGAGGTTACCCGATTTGTCTATAAGGTTCATAGACTCGCTAAATTTTATCCCCATGAAACTCACTAAATTAACTCAGGCCTCGGGATTTTCAGTTTTCCACACTTTTTTAATACCTGAGAAAACAAAGCTATGTAGGTCCCATACCCGATGTGAAATATTATGGGCTAGAGTACATGACACAGGGTGCTTCTGGTATGGCATGAGAGTCAGGAACACAGGTATGCTAAAAAGTTTGTACCCAATTTTTTGTTGAATGCTGGTCAAAATCGTTGCATAGACGTGGGCCTGTGCCAAAATAGGCCTTTCTGGCATGCCGTGAGAGTCAGAAACACAGGTATGCTAAAAAGTTTGTACCCAATTTTTGTTGAATGCTGGTCAAAATCGTTGCATAGACGTGGGCCTGTGCCAAAATAGGCCGGGACACGTCCCAACAAGCCTGTCTTTTATATCTGAGGGGCATAGTATCTTTAAAAATAGGACTGGGCAACAAAAACGCTACTCGTCCCAGGCTATACAGTGGGTCATGTATGTAGCGCATACCGAGAACATTGACATTCAGCATGCCTTGAGAGGGTTTGTGAAGCAGCTCGCTCAATATTTTCTAGATGACTATGTGTATGTTAACGGCCAGCACATAGTTTTTGAATTTCAGGGTTGTTTTTTTCCGCGGCTGTCCGTCGTGCTATAATGAAAATGATGCAGATAAGGTCACAAACATCACATGCGGGCAATTATATCATGCCTTTTTAGCTAAAAAGCGCTAGCTGCAACGGTGCGGGTACACCATAAGTGTGCTGTGGGTGCATGAGTGGCGTGAAATGTTTAAAAATGATTCAGCGGCTCCGCCCCACATCTATGAAATATGGTATTTTCCAAACACCAGCGACGATCTGCTTGCTCGCTACATTAAACTACACCATAGGGATGAGCTGGAGGGGTCCGTGTATCCTAGCGGCTACACTGATGAAGGCTCGAAAAAAGAACCACAGTGACAGTTTTCTTGAAAAAGAGCGGTCTGTCTTTCATATCTGAGGGGGTTAGCATCGTTAAAAAATAGGCCTAGGCCGCTCCCAAAATAACGAATTTGCTGTGAATTTGTCATCAAGTTGCTGGAATCGTGTTAGTAATCAATTTAATACAGCTTGATTCGCTACAATATCGGTATGGTGACTATTTAAAATATCAGCTGAGAGTCAGAAACACAGCTATGCTAAAAAGCTTGTACCCGATTTTTGTTGAATGGTGCTCAAAATCTCTGCATAGGAGTGGGCATGTGCCAAAATAGGCCGGTACACGTCCCAAAATAACGAATTTGCTCTGAATTTGTCATCAAGTTGCTGGAATCGTGTTAGTATTCAATTTAATACTGCTTGATTCGCTACAATATCGGTATGGTAACTGTTTAAAATAACAGCTGAGAGTCAGAAACACAGCTATGCTAAAAAGTTTGTACCCGATTTTTGTTGAATGGTGGTCAAAATCGCTGCATAGGAGTGGGCATGTAGCAAAATAGGCCAGTACACGTCCTGAAATAACGAATTTGCTCTGAATTTGTCATCAAGTTGCTGGAATCGTGTTAGTATTCAATTTAATACACCTTGATTCGCTACAATATCGGTATGGTAACTATTTAAAATAACCTAGCTTTACAAATATAGCGTTGAATATATCGCGCTGAATCAGAGTAAAGTGGAGCATGTGCCAAAATAGGCCGGGACACGTCCCGAAATAACAAATTTGCTCTGAATTTGCCATCAAGTTGCTGGAATCGTGTTAGTAATCAATTTAATACAGCTTGATTCGCTACAATATTCGTATGGTAACTATTAAAATAGCAGCTGAGAGTCAGAAACACAGCTATGCTAAAAAGTTTGTACCAGATTTTTGTTGAATTCTGTTCAAAATCGTTTTTGTGACTTTCCTGAACAAGAATTGTGAGACTTATTATTATCAAGGCAGCCAAATCCAAGACACGTATAGCACTGTCTGCAGTCACTACTGCGTGTACTTTTTACATTTTTTAGCTCGGAACATGCCGTTCAGTATGATATTGGAGAACTTTTCTGCTGATAAACCGCGTAATGATACAATTGTGAGAAATTTTATGTAATGATACAATTGTGAGAAATTTTATTGCTGAGAGAAAATCAAATCTAAAAACTCCACACTACATCTGTTGAATATTCACCAAACTTGCGCCTGTCTAGAGAGAACACCATAACCTGTCTGTATCGCCATTTGTATCGCCATTTTGGTGTCACAATTAGTTCAGTGCTTGAAATGTCTTTGAGATGTATTTATTTATTGCAATAAAATCTTGTAATCATGTAATACCGCGCCATTGCTTTTTTAAAAATACGAATGAAACATTCGCATGTGTAATATTGTAACACGGCCATATACATAATATGCCCGTTTAAACATGCCCTTGTGTAATATTGTATCACTTCCATATACATAATATGACCATTTATAGCTGAGTATGCCGGGCTATACACAATACAGTGCTAATTACTATGCGTAAATAGCCTATTCTTTCAACTGAAACAGAATTACCCTATCAATTGTACTTTACTAGACATGTCCGGACATATCCCTGGTGCAGCCCTGCTAAAAAGATACGGATCCTATCTTTGCTTTAATTCTCTATGGGGAAAAACTTCTTATATACTGAATAATACTGTACAATAAACTCCTGTTAGCCTGTACATAGACTACTAAGATATAACTTTCCAGCAAGTGATGCAGCCACTCACATAGGGATTTAATGCCATGCTAGAAAATCCTTTACATACATTTACTGCACGACTTAAAAGATCCCCCAAAAAGCGCCTTATAAAATCAAGATTCGCCTTGATACACCTTTCCCCCACAGACTGATCAAATCCACAAGGAGATGGATAAAATATAAATAGAGACGAATAAAATCATGAAGCACTTTGATAGAAATTCCCAGATTCAACAGTCCTGATTTCCCAGACAGATCAAATCACAAGGAGACGGATTAAATGATAGGGGGCATGACGACCTGTCAGATTGAGTTTGACGAAAGGTACCCCTCCTATACTTGATTACAAACAATAAAGTAAATTAGTAAATAAAAAGATCTTGGATTCCATAAACATAGTATATTATACTGCCGTTGGACTACCCCTTTATAAAAGGTTATCCCATGAAACATTTTCATACAAAAAACTTTAAATGTGTTATAATGAAATACTAATTTACAAAACCTACTAATTTACTTTTGTGTCACAAGTTCAGTACTGAGAGGAAAAACTAGTTGTCAGACTCAATACAACAGCTAAGCCAGCCCTCTTCTATGTCATGGCCAGGGACAGACATCTAGTTTGTGCAAACACACAGGGGCCCAATAGGGGCCATTTTCACGTCTAAAACTATTGGAATTGTGCATTATGATGAGCTACTGTGTTAGGCCCCTTTACATGTCCGTTTTTTGTGTCCGTATGAGGTCCGTTTTATAAGGACCGAAAAAAACGGACAACGCACACACCCAGTGTGTACAGCGGTACAGTTTGCGCTGTTTGCAGGCGTCGGCTGCTGAAGGCACCTCCCATCATTGTTGCCTGGCCTCCCTGTGATCAGCGCGACCAGGCGACAATGATGGGAGTTGTTTTCAGTACCTGCTTTGTCCTTCCTGTGTAAAATTAAAAATTAAATAAAAAAAAATAGCGTGGGCCCCCGCGTAATAACCATTTCTCACCCAACATCACAAGGCTAGGTTGCATCTTGCAATAACAATAAATGGAATATTAGTTTATATTTTGGTTAAAGTATGCAAGCGCACAACCTTAGTCAAGGCTACAGATCGACAAAATGGACAAACGGATTGAATGCGGATGTAGAAACTAGAAACACTAATGCCTTACAGATTGCATACAGATTAGGACACATAGAAAAAAAAAATCTTTTTCTTCACGAGGTAAAGTGGATGATTTTGTTTAGGTTCATGTTCACCCGACTAAGTGCAGAAGACTATTTTTAATCCGAGCGCTGCCCATTGAAAAAATCACACCGACAGCAATCAAACCAATGTTATTCAATTGGGCTGTTCAGAGGACCATGTTAAAAAAAAAAGGCCTGGTGTCCACATGAATAAACCACAGCAGGCGCTAGTCTTATATTTCGGATTAGGCTCGCCTAATCAGTTCTACAGGTGCAAAAAAAAAAAAGAATGTCATATCCCATATAGTTTAACCACATAGCATCTGATTTTTAAGAATACATGCCATAGGTAAGTGTTTTTGGTCTTGTAAATTTTATTCACTGCTGATATTCAAAAATGGATGACAATACAGATGAAAAATTGGGGGACATTATGGGGCAATGGGACATTATTGGGTGCTTAGGTTGTATTGTGAATGGGATAATTATGCCAAGAATCAGTGTAGGACAGATATTATGGAAAGATGCAATTTCGGAGTACATTATGGAGAGGGGTAGTATGGGTGATACGATGGAGAAGGGCAGTGTGAGGGGGATATTTTGTACAGGAAGCACAGTGATGGTTAATTATTTATTCAGGGATGCAGTGTGTAGCCCAGCTGTGTCTGGAGCCACATGTTCCCAGTAGGATGCAACAGAAGGTAAACCCACAGTGACCTATATGCACACAACACATCTGCACTATTCCCTATATCCACCAGAGGGAGCCCTTCCGCAGTTTATAAAGGCAGTGTAGACACGTGAGTTACCTCAGACTAGATCAGATCTCCAGTCACGTCAGAACACCAGAGAACGTCTAGTCACCTCAGATCAGTGAGAGAAAAGCTGAGAGAGAGAGAGTTACAGAAAGACTGAAGACTACAGTTTGTACTTAGTTTACTTTGTGGAGTCCAGTAAGAGTGGAGGGAGATAGCCACTTAAGTCTGGTCAGAACTGAGTCAACTGAGGTATTTTCAGTGAGTAAGCGTGCCGACGCTTTGAGAGCGGTGAAGAGAAAGGAGAATCTGCCATCTACTGCTAGAGTGTGCTTATGCTGAAGGTCGAAGTAGGACGAAAGGCGAGTTGAAGGAAAAGAGAGTGACAGAGGTTGAAACAGCATTGATCGCTTACCTCTACTCTGCACCACCGGACACCGGGTCCGAGCTTGCTAGCATCTACACGACTAGTAGGAGATACCGGAGACCCTGTGGGACTTCAAGTCACAGGGGCCCATCAGAGCTGATACGTAACCGGGGTCAGGAAGACGGAGTCTAGCAGGGCCCTGCATACAGAGACACTGTTCTATCCTAGAGAAGGCCTCACTACAAGGTCAGCCGGGCGTATAACTGAAGACAGAGTTAGACTTCGCTCCATACAGGTCAGAAACTCACACAACTGGAGTAAGGAGGCCCTACACCTACTCAGTGGGATTACTGGACGTGCATCCTCCACCCTGCCAGCTTCCCGGGACGTGCCTGCATCTGCCATCAGTAAAGGTACAGAAAGAGACTTTCTTGTGTGTGTCTGCCTTATTGCCCCCATGCACCCCAACACCGCCATATACCCTGAGGGATCAGTCTTTCCTGTGTAAGACTTAACACCTTGCTGCCCAGTAACAACCCCTCAGCGGATCTACCCTGCAGCGCTGGTCACCCTGACCAGGTACCACAGGTGGCGTCACGAATAAACTGTATACATTCTTTAATACCCTGTAAATATCCCACATTTGAGGTGAGCCCCAGGGCCACGGACCGAGCTGCGCTACCCGTGACATCCCCCATTGAAGTGAACGGGCTCGGTGCCGAGTACCCCACAGGCCCTGGCTGTGCGACTCAGCAGCATGGGAGATATTTATATTTATGGGACAGTATAATGATAGTTTTATTTCTAAGGGCACACTGTCAAGATGTGCTAGTGAAGACAGAGAAGAGGGAAGTCTTCAGAGATGTGCTCTTGGTGTAAAATCTCATCATGGTGATTGTACTGCACGGAGATAAAAGGGATGGGAACGACTTTCATTCTTTCTTATTTAAGAAGAGGGAGTCCATTCAGGCTACTCCTATGAGAACCGGCTCATTACGCCGAACCTGTTAGAGGATAGCAACTCTGCTAGCGGGCGAGGAGCCTCAAGCTCTCACCAGTCTGTCACAGGCAAGAAACCTATAGCTATATCAGATGCTTTAAATCTATGTATCTAGCCGGGTAATTCACCCCTTAATGACCAAGCCATTTTGTAGGTTAAAGACCAGGCCAATTTTTACAATTCTGACCACTGTCTCTTTATGAGGTTATAACTCTGGAACGCTTCTACAGATCTTGGCGATTCTGAGAATGTTTTCTCGTGACATATTGTACTTCATGATAGTGGTAAAATTTCTTCAATATAACTTGCGTTTTTTTATGAAAAAAATGGAAATATGGCAAAAATTTTGAAAATTTTGCAATTTTCAAACTTTTAATTTTTATGCCATTAAATCAGAGAGATATGTCACAAAAATTAGTTAATAAATAACATTTCCCACATGTCTACTTTACATCAGCATAATTTTGGAACCAAAATTTTTTTTTGTTACGAAGTTATAAGTGTTAAAAGTTGACCAGCAATTTCTCATTTTTCCAACAAAATTTACAAAACCATTTTTTTAGGGACCACCTCACATTTGAAGTGAATTTGAGGGGTCAATATGACAGAAAATACCCAAAAGTGACACCATTCTAAAAACTGCACCCCTCAACGTGTTCAAAGACACATTCAAGAAGTTTATTAACCCTTTAGGTACTTCACAAGAATTGAAGCAATGTGGAAGGAAAAAATGAACATTTAACTTTTTTTCCCAAAATTTTTCTTCCGACACAATTTTTTTAAATTTTGTCAAGGGTATCAGGAGAAAATGAACCACAATATTTGTTGTACAATTTCTCCAGAGTACACCGATATACCATGTGTGGGGGTAAACCACTATTTGGGCGCATGGCAGAGCTCGGAATGGAAGCAGCCATTTGACTTTTTTGGCTGGAATTGAGATTGGACGCCATGTCGCATTTGGAGAGTCCCTGTGTGCCTAAACAGTGGAAACCCCCCACAAGTGACCCCATTTTGGAAACTGGACCCCTCAAGGAACTCATCTAAATGTGTTGTGAGAGCTTTTAACCCCCAAGGGCTTCACAGAAGGTTATAACGTAGAGCCGTAAAATTAAAAAATCATATTTTTTCCACAAAAATGATCTTTTCATCCAATTATTATTTTCCAAAGGATAAAAGGACCCCAAAAGTTATTGGGCAATTAGTCCTGAGTACGCTGATCCCCCATATGTGGGGGTAAACCACTATTTGGGCGCATGGCAGAGCTCGGAAGGGAAGCAGCGCCATTTGACTTTTTTGGCTGGAATTGAGATTGGACGCCATGTCGCATTTGGAGAGTCCCTGTGTGCCTAAACAGTGGAAATCCCCCACAAGTGACCCCATTTTGGAAACTAGATCCCCCAAGGAACTTATCTAAATGTGTTGTGAGAGCTTTTAACCCCCAAGCGCTTCACAGAAGGTTATAACGTAGAGCCGTAAATTAAAAAATCATATTTTTTCCACAAAAATGATCTTTTCATCCCAATTTTTATTTTCCAAAGGATAAAAGGACCCCAAAATTTATTGTGCAATTAGTCCTGAGTACGCTGATACCCCATAGGTGGGGGTAAACCACTATTTGGGCGCATGGCAGAGCTCGGAAGGGAAGCAGCGCCATTTGACTTTTTTGGCTGGAATTGAGATTGGATGCCATGTCGTATTTGGAGAGTCCCTGTGTGCCTAAACAGTGGAAACCCCCCACAAGTGACCCCATTTTGGAAACTAGACCCCCCAAGGAACTTATCTAGATGTGTGGTGAGAGCTTTGAACCCCCAAGGGCTTCACAGAAGGTTATAACGTAGAGCAGTAAAATTAAAAAATCATATCTTTTCCACAAAAATGATCTTTCCACCCCCAATTGTTATTTTCCAAAGGGTAACAGGACCCCAAAAGTTATTGTGCAATTTGTCCTGAGTACGCTGATACCCCATATGTGGGGGGAAACCACTATTTTGACGCATGGCAGAGCTCGAAAGGGAAGTAGCGCCTTTTTCAAATGCAGACTTTGATGGCATGGTCTGTGGGTGTCATGTCACGTTTGGATAGCCCCTGATGTGCCTAAACAGTAGAAACCCCCCACAAGTGACTCCATTTTGGAAACTAGACCCCCCAAGGAACTTTTCTAGATGTGTGGTGAGCACTTTGAACCCCCAAGTGCTTCACAGAAGTTTATAACGTAGAGCCGTGAAAATAAAAAAATCATATTTTTTTCCACAAAAATAATCTTTTTGCCCCAAATTTTTATTTTTATAATGGTAACAGGAGAAATAGGACCCCAAAAGCTATTGTGCAATTTGTCCTGAGTACGCTGATATCCCATATGTGGGGGGGAACCACTATTTTGACGCATGGCAGAGATCGGAAGGGAAGGAGCACCGTTTTTAAATGCAGACTTTGATGGAATGGTCTGCGGGTGTCATGTCGCGCTTGGAGAGCCCCTGATGTGCCTAAACAGTAGAAACCCCCCACAAATGACCCCATTTTGCAAACTAGACCCCCCAAGGAACTTATCTAGATGTGTGGTCAGCACTTTGAACCCCCAAGGGCTTCACAGAAGTTTATAACGTAGAGCCGTGAAAATAAAAAAAAATCATATTTTTTTCCACAAAAATGACCTTTTTGCCCCCAAATTTTTATTTTTATAAGGGTAACAGGAGAAATAGGACCCCAAAAGCTATTGTGCATTTTGTCCTGAGTACGCTGATACCCCATATGTGGGGGGAACCACTGTGATCGCCTTACTGCGATCTTTGGGAGGCACAATGAACAAATCTACCAAAGGTGAAGAATTGGTTTCTTTTTTTACGCCGTTCCTCGTGCGATATTAGTGATTAGGCGACTTTATTCCTCGGATCGGTGCGATTACAGCGATACCAGATTTACACCCTTTTTTCATGTTTAGCTTCTGTCACACACTAAAAGATGCTTTTTTTTGGAATAATTTTTTGTAAGAATTTTTTGCATCGCCGTATTTTGAGAGCTATAATTTTTCCATATTTCGGCCGACAGAGTTATCTGTGGGCTTATTTTTTGCGGGACGAGCTGACGTATTTATTGGTACCATATTCGGGCACATAACGTTTTTTGATCGCTTCCTATTCCGATTTTTGTGGAAGCAGAATGAACAAAAACCAGCAATTCAGGAATTGGTTATTTTAAAAATTTTTTCCCCCCGTTCCGCGTGTGGTAAAATTGATAAAGCAGCTTTATTCTTCGGGTCACTACGATTACAGCGATACCTCATTTATATATTTTTTTTATGTTTTGGCGTTTTTTACACAATAAAGAATTTTATAGAAAAAATAATTATTTTTGCATCAGTTTATTCCGCGAGCTATAACTTTTTTATTTTTTCGCTGATGATGCTGTATAGTAGCTTGTTTTTTGCGGGACAAGATGACGTTTTCAGCGGTACCATGAATATTTATATCTGACTTTTTGATCGCGTGTTATTGCACTTTTTCCAAGCGGTGTGATGATACCGCTTGGAAAAAGTATAATTTACTACTTTTTTGTGTTTTTTTTTACGGCTTTCACTGAAGGGGTTAACTATGGTTATGCTTTTATAGATGGGATTTTTACGGACATGGCGATACCTAACATGTGTATTTTTTTTGTTTTTTATTTTTTTATTACATAAAAATGTGTATTTTTTAGGGGATTTTTTTAAAATTATTTTTTAATATTTTTTTTACAATTTTTTTTAAAAAATGATTTTTTTCAACTTGTCCCTTTATGGGACTTTCACTTTTTTTACTTTTTATTGCAGTTACAATGCATTGCAATGCTCTGGCATTGCAATGCATTGCAACTATAGTGGAAGCTGCTGTGACATGATCACAGCAGCTTCCCGTAGCTAAATGACCCGGAGGTTGTCATGACAACCCCCGGGTCATCAAGGCAGAGATCGGCCCCTGCAAATACAGTGCAGGGTGCGATCTGAGGCAGAGGGAGCTCCCGACCCTCTGCCTCCCCCCCTGAGCTCTGCAATCGCGCTGGATCGCAGCAGTCAGGGGGTTAACAGCCAGGGGCGGTGGGGGCTCCGCTCCTGGCTGTCAGTGCAGGAAGCCTGGCCACTGCAGCGCCGGCTCCTGCACTGATCGCGCTGGGGAAGCTGAAATTTCAGCTTCTCCTGCGCGATCGCTGCTGTGTTTGGTCAGTCAGATTGACTGACCAATCACAGCGCTGTCAGTGCGGGGACCGACGGCAAAGGTCCCCGCACCGCTTGCCGTGCCTGTCAGCTGTCTGTGACAGCTGTCGGCACTGATCTACCACTGCGTGTTTACACGCAGTGGTAGATCAAAGGCATGACGTGCAGAGTCCGTCCTGGTGCCGGAACTGGCACCTTGCCATGACGGACTCTGCACGTCAGTGGACATTAAGGGGTTAAATACATTTTCTCATACAGATACAGTTCGCCTCCAAGCGGACTGGCCGATTGAAAACACTGTAGCGGCTGAGCCGCTCGAGCATCGCGATTCCGATGTTGAGATCGTGGGGATCCCCAGGATTCAGATGTCGAGTTCGTAGAACCGGACTATAATCCTCTAACTCGCGTGATACCCTACGCTCCTAAAAGATGGGATGATTCGCTAAGCACACAGCGCTGGAATAGAAAAGGTAGCGGGTCCTTGAAACACGGGTGATATGTGTTTGTATCCTCTGTACCCTGCGTCCCCCACCGATAACTAGTGGATATATTTTATTTACCCGCGTTACGGTAGATTTGCGAATTTAGCTTTGTGCGTGTGGGCCGTGTAGATATCATTTCTGAGGCGACTAATAGTTATATTTTATTTACAGCTGTTAAACTAGCGTGCAGGAGGCTGCAGCTTGAAAAAGAAAACAGCCCCATACGACAACGACCGAGCAACTCCACACCGTTTAATTCACCAATCTCTGAACTACACTACACGTCTCATACTTGTAAGCATATATGTCTACGCAGCTCTATAGTGTACTTATACATGCAGATAAAAATTTCTGCGGTAAGTAGTAGATATATTTTATTTACGTGTGTCAAGTTAGCTTTGTGAGTGTTTTGCGCATTCATGTATGTTATATTTTATTTACAGCTGCTAAAGTATCGCCCGTGAGGTTGCAGTTTGAGGGAGAAAACAGCCCCATACGGCGGCGATCGAGCAGCGTGATGTCTGTTAATTCAGCATTCTCTGTAGATCAGCACCCGGGGCATACTTGTAAGTATATATGTCTAGGCCGCTCTATAGTGTACTTATACAAACAATCATGTATCGGTTTCACAGATAATCGGTGCTGGTAGCTTTACAAAGATTGCGTTGAATCAGAGTAAAGTGGGGTCTGTAGCTTTTCCTATATCTCGCCCCGCTTAGCGGTTAACTACACCACGTATCTTTTCTTTAGTTACGGAGGATCGTCATTCGCGAGTTTTGCAACAGCGCAATTATGGATTTGAGAACAGAGCGGATGTGAGAACGGATCCTCTTTCACACGGGTGTGTCGCAGATCGTGAAGAAAGCGCCGCGCCAACCGCACACCCCGGGAATGCGGAGAGTAGTAGGCGTGAGAATACACGTCTGTGTCAAGCTACAGAATCTGCAAATAGCAACGCGGAAGCAGCAGCTACCAATTCAGCCGATGCATTAGCGCCAAAGAAACGCGCGGTATCGCGCCGTCGTGTAAGTAAGAAGCAGAAGGATGATACTCGATCACCTTACACACCAACACCCGTATGGACTGCTGAACACGCCAAAATGTTTCTTGACATGTCTGCACAGTACGTGCATAATAAACTCGCGCAGAACAGACTAAAATCTTTCTGCGACACGTATGAAAGACTGATAAGTGCGTGTCCAACATCCGACACTATCGCAGAACTGTGTGATTTTAAACAAAATTATGCAAATGTATGCTTTTAAACAAAAATTATGCAAATGTACAGTCAACTTCTGTGAAATAAACCTCTCTGCCTGAGAACGTCTGGTTATGAATTGAAAAAATAATTAAAATGCTCACGCATTACACCCTAGGGGCTGATACACGAGCTCCCAGCGCATTTACACAACTATGAGGCACCTGGAGATGGCAGCATTCATGAGCAAACAATCGGTCAAAGCAGGGAGCATCTTGATACACACATACAGAAATTCTCATGAACCCGCCTCTGCAGGTAATAGTGTTTGTGATAGCGCTGGGAGTTTGAGGGTGATAGTTGTACGCACGACTTTTTACTGTTCTTTACCAACGGTAAATTTTCAGGGTATACATTTATAGCCCACAATGCATGTCGACACGATTCTTACTTTATTGTTATGGCAGCGGTTTTTGAAAACTACCGGTAAATGTGATAGCCCAAGGTGTCGTGGTCTTGTGTGTGAGGTTACCCGATTTGTCTATAAGGTTCATAGACTCGCTAAATTTTATCCCCATGAAGCTCACTAAATTACCTCAGGCCTCGGGATTTTCAGTTTTCCACACTTTTTTAATACCTGAGAAAACAAAGCTATGTAGGTCCCATACCCAATGTGAAATATTATGGGCTAGAGTACATGGCACAGGGTGCTTCTGGCCTGGCATGAGAGTCAGGAACACAGGTATGCTAAAAAGTTTGTACCCAATTTTTTGTTGAATGCTGGTCAAAATCGTTGCATAGACGTGGGCCTGTGCCAAAATAGGCCTTTCTGGCATGCCGTGAGAGTCAGAAACACAGGTATGCTAAAAAGTTTGTACCCAATTTTTGTTGAATGCTGGTCAAAATCGTTGCATAGATGTGGACCTGTGCCAAAATAGGCCGGGACACGTCCCAACATGCCTGTCTTTTATATCTGAGGGGCATAGTATCTTTAAAAATAGGACTGGGCAACAAAAACGCTACTCGTCCCAGGCTATACAGTGGGTCATGTATGTAGCGCATACCGAGAACATTGACATTCAGCATGCCTTGAGAGGGTTTGTGAAGCAGCTCGCTCAATATTTTCTAGATGACTATGCGTATGTTAACGGCCAGCACATAGTTTTTGAATTTCAGCGTTGTTTTTTCCGCGGCTGTCCGTCGTGCTATAATGAAAATGATGCAGATAAGGTCACAAACATCACATGCGGGCAATTATATCATGCCTTTTTAGCTAAAAAGCGCTAGCTGCAACGGTGCGGGTACACCATAAGTGTGCTGTGGGTGCATGAGTGGCGTGAAATGTTTAAAAATGATTCAGCGGCTCCGCCCCACATCTATGAAATATGGTATTTTCCAAACACCAGCGACGATCTGCTTGCTCGCTACATTAAACTACACCATAGGGATGAGCTGGAGGGGTCCGTGTATCCTAGCGGCTACACTGATGAAGGCTCGAAAAAAGCACCACAGTGACAGTTTTCTTGAAAAAGAGCTGTCTGTCTTTCATATCTGAGGGGGTTAGCATCGTTAAAAAATAGGCCTAGGCCGCTCCCAAAATAACGAATTTGCTGTGAATTTGTCATCAAGTTGCTGGAATCGTGTTAGTAATCAATTTAATACAGCTTGATTCGCTACAATATCGGTATGCTAACTATTTAAAATATCAGCTGAGAGTCAGAAACACAGCTATGCTAAAAAGCTTGTACTCGATTTTTGTTGAATGGTGCTCAAAATCTCTGCATAGGAGTGGGCATGTGCCAAAATAGGCCGGTACACGTCCCGAAATAACGAATTTGCTCTGAATTTGTCATCAAGTTGCTGGAATCGTGTTAGTGTTCAATTTAATACAGCTTGATTCGCTACAATATCGGTATGGTAACTGTTTAAAATAACAGCTGAAAGTCAGAAACACAGCTATGCTAAAAAGTTTGTACCTGATTTTTGTTGAATGGTGGTCAAAATCGCTGCATAGGAGTGGGCATGTAGCAAAATAGGCCAGTACACGTCCCGAAATAACAAATTTGCTCTGAATTTGTCATCAAGTTGCTGGAATCGTGTTAGTATTCAATTTAATACACCTTGATTCGCTACAATATCGGTATGGTAACTATTTAAAATAACCTAGCTTTACAAATATAGCGTTGAATATATTGCGCTGAATCAGAGTAAAGTGGAGCATGTGCCAAAATAGGCCGGGACACGTCCTGAAATAACAAATTTGCTCTGAATTTGCCATCAAGTTGCTGGAATCGTGTTAGTAATCAATTTAATACAGCTTGATTCGCTACAATATCGGTATGGTAACTATTTAAAATAACCTAGCTTTACAAATATAGCGTTGAATATATCGCGTTGAATCAGAGTAAAGTGGAGCATGTGCCAAAAAAAGGCCGGGACACGTCCCGAAATAACGAATTTGCTCTGAATTTGCCATCAAGTTGCTGGAATCATGTTAGTAATCAATTTAATACAGCTTGATTCGCTACAATATTCGTATGGTAACTATTAAAATAGCAGCTGAGAGTCAGAAACACAGCTATGCTAAAAAGTTTGTACCCGATTTTTGTTGAATTCTGTTCAAAATCGTTTTTGTGACTTTCCTGAACAAGAATTGTGAGACTTATTATTATCAAGGCAGCCAAATCCAAGACATGTATAGCACTGTCTGCGGTCACTACTGCGTGTACTTTTTACATTATTTAGCTCGGAACATGCCGTTCAGTATGATATTGGAGAACTTTTCTGCTGATAAACCGTGTAATGATACAATTGTGAGAAATTTTATGTAATGATACAATTGTGAGAAATTTTATTGCTGAGAGAAAATCAAATCTAAAAACTCCGCACTACATCTGTTGGAATATTCACCAAACTTGCGCCTGTCTAGAGAGAACACCATAACCTGTCTGTATCGCCATTTGTATCGCCATTTTGGTGTCACAATTAGTTCAGTGCTTGAAATGTCTTTGAGATGTATTTATTTATTGCAATAAAATCTTGTAATCATGTTTTACAATACCGCGCCATTGCTTTTTTAAAAATACGAATAAAACATTCGCGTGTGTAATATTGTAACACGGCCATATACATAATATGCTCGTTTAAACATGCCCGTGTGTAATATTGTAACACTTCCATATACATAATATGACCATTTAAAGGGCATGCCCGGACATGTCCGGGCTACACACAATATAGCTGAGTATGCCGGGCTATACACAATACAGTGCTAATTACTATGCGTAAATAGCCTATTCTTTCAACTGAAACAGAATTACCCTATCAATTGTACTTTACTAGACATGTCCGGACATATCCCTGGTGCAGCCCTGCTAAAAAGATACGGATCCTATCTTTACTTTAATTCTCTATGGGGAAAAACTTCTTATATACTGAATAATACTGTACAATAAACTCCTTTTAGCCTGTACATAGACTACTAAGATATAACTTTCCAGCAAGTAATGCAGCCACTCACATAGGGATTTAATGCCATGCTAGAAAATCCTTTACATACATTTACTGCATGACTTAAAAGATCCCCACAAAAAGCGCCTTATAAAATCAAGATTCGCCTTGATACACCTTTCCCCCACAGACTGATCAAATCCACAAGGAGATGGATAAAATATAAATAGAGATGAATAAAATCATGAAGCACTTTGATAGAAATTCCCAGATTCAACAGTCCTGATTTCCCAGACAGATCAAATCACAAGGAGACGGATTAAATGATAGGGGGCGTGACGACCTGTCAGATTGAGTTTGACGAAAGGTACCCCTCCTATACTACTTTAGTATATTGGTTAGTATTGTATTTTATTGTGCAGGTTGTTACAGTATTTAGAGCTGTACGGGTCACCTTGGTTCGAGCAATGATTTTTGGGGGGGGTGGATAAATGCAGCTGTCTGCCTGATTTCAATAGCTAAACCAGCCCCTTTGCCTCTGTGGATTAGCTGTATTGTAGATAGAGGTTGGCTCTTTGAGCTAAATACATGAACAGAAGCAGTGCACATCTTAATACTATGAAGTAGAGATGAGCGACTTTCCTGTTTTTTGGGTCGAGTTGGGTTTCGTGAAACCCGACTTTCTCAAAAGTCGAGTCGAACTAAGTCGGCCGACTAACGGAAATGGTCGGGTCGAGTTGAAAATCCGACCCCAATGCAAGTCAATGGGGAATAAATTGCCCCCTTATCACAGTCAGGCAGCCTACTAATCAAATCTGATGCTCCACACAAGCAATTTCTACAGCGTCACTGGCAGGCAGGCAGCCTAAGAACCAGCGTTGCTGCACACAGCAAAATCCTCCCCTCTCTCTGCACAGTCACTGTACAGCTAATTGCTATCAGCAGAAAGTAAATTTTTTTTTAGGCCCTGCCTAATGCACTCCCTGCTCAGACGCACTGCCAGCAACCTTCCCCTACACTGAGTTTGGCAGATGTAAAATGGCGGTTGGCACTGAGGGATTTTATATGCACTGTGATGCCACTGAAACCCAGTCAATCGCTGCAATGTCCTTCTCTAAGATGGTGCAGGCCGCTGCCTATGTCATCCCGTTGCCCACAGCCTGCGTCCTTGCTCATTGGCCGAGAAAAGGCGCTTAAAGTGTAGGGGAAAACCGACTCCAGCAAAATGGTCGCCGAACACATGACCGAACTCACTCCACGGTCTTGTTTCGTTTCATGAAACCCGACTTAGCCGAAAATCAGCGACTTTTGAAAATGAACGACCTGTTTCGCTCAACTCTAGTAATAACCCTTTAACATAGAAAATTAAAACATGTTTCACCTTTCAGCTAAATACAATAGTAGATGAAAAATGTATTATAATATCCATAAAATATACTTTCAGTTGCATGTAAAGTACAACCATACTGGAAGAGTTTAAAAAGAGTTATCCTTGTACAGACTTGAAAGCCCGCCATGAGAGGTGACAAAAATCTCAGAAATGTGCTTAGAAAAGCAAACTTTACTTTGGTAAGCTAGCACTTTTCAAGATTTTATGTGAGCTTGGCTGTGTGGTGTATCTGTTCTCTTTGAAGAACAGAACACTCTTTACGTCACCTCAAACAATATATATAAACTATAAGAAAGGGCGGATTTGTTTTTTTTCACCGTTTCAATCACTACCACTTGAGTAATTGAACTGGCAGGCTTTTGTAAGCAATAAAGCAGATGTGGCGATGCCCCTTCTTTATGCTATTTGATTCTGTATCTATTGAGAAAACCCAAGACACTTCAATGGATTGTAGAAATAATGAAATAACTTTTCTGGCATAGAACACGGAAAGTTTAATGACTTTCCCAGAGTATTTACTTAGTATCTGCTTCTTGACCAACCCTTAGAGACCAACCACTGAGAAACAAAATGTGTGAGGATTTTATATTAGTACTGTTAAACAAATCTACCTATGTGAAGAGACCCAACAGCTGACTCTCACTGCTCCATGGCATACCACCATGTGGTATCTCATGGCCACATGACATAGGTTTTAAAATTGTGTGCAACAGCTTGGTAACCAAGCTTGTGCTGTTATAATTGATTTAATTCTATGTTTGGTTTAGTAAACACAGCAGGGTAATTTTCCATGTGGAGATCAGAAGTATTTGTAATATGACACAGCTAAACTCAGCTGCACAACCCTTCCTTCAACAGTGACACATACAGGACGTTAGACCAAGAGATCAGAGTTGTATCATTACATCTCACACACTGAGGAACCTTCCCTATGCTATAGTGAGGAAGGGTTCTTTCCTTTGAATGTTGCTGCCTGCTAATGATTGGCCAACATCATAGAGGGGGAAGAAGTACAAGGACCTAGTGAAAACTCCGACAGCACCCACTTAAAAAGTTAACTAATTATGTGCCAAATAGTTTGATTGCTATTTCTAATATCTCCACAACGGAGTGGCAAAATATAAAAAATTGTTTTATTCTTCTTTGTAGCCATTATTACAATCTGTGTGCAGTTCAACATGAAAAATTTCATGAAAGGTCCTTTTTAAGGATCCCACTGAGGATGAAACTAGTCCGACCAGATCTTCCTAGTGATACTACAGGTGATTGAAAAGTTTCTCCCTATGAACACATGAGGGAGAGACTTTTCAAACACTTGCAGTGGCACTGGGGGAGCTGTGCAAGACTAGTCTCGCCTATGCCTATAGTTCCCAGCTCGATCTTTAAAGTATATTTTCTATGAAACGCCAGAACGCTTCAGAGAGATATATACCTGGCTGCAATTGTGCATCCAGGAGTTGATCCATGCTGCCTGCAGCACGGGCACCATGAATCAGATGACAGGTTCCCTTTAAGGGTGGAGTACATACGGTATTTTTACCAGAAGCGCTTACTTTATTTTTACTTTGTATATGTTTGCCATATGTTGTCATCATTTTCTGAGACCACATTAAATAATTTATAGCTCGTAATTTCGGCAGACACATTGTCTTGTCTATAACATATGGACTCACAACTAGTGTTGAGCATTCCGATACCGCAAGTATCGGGTATCGGCCGATATTCGCTGTATCGGAATTCCGATACTTAGTTCCGATATTTTTCCAATATCGTATACCGGAATCGGAAGTTCCCATAATTCTTTGAGAGGCAATGTGATTTTAGTCAGCCAATGAGGAATCTTATGAAGTGTGGGCACATCCTGTAATGCTGCGGTCATCTTAACTAATGGCATGGCTGTGATTGGCTGCTGAAATGATGTCAGAATGCACTATAAAAGGCGCCGCCGCCATTTTAGCGTCACCGTGCTGTGAACTCAGTTAGGGACAGAACGCTGTTCTGCTGACTTTGAGGGACAGTTAGACATTGCGATTTTGTGTACTGTGCTTTAGGCAGGCTAGTTTACCAACCGCTGTGTAAAGCTTCCTTTTGCCTTGCAGTGTTGTTTTAACAGCTCTGTGCAAGGTGTGTGTGAGAGTGCAGGTGACGCTGCAGTTTGCTCTGCATCCACCGCTGTTTGTAGGCATCTGCACGTGTCACTCACTGACTCTTTTTTTTATTTTATTTTGTGGAATTGGTGCAGCTCCATTATATTTGAAAAAAATCTAATCTATTATTGTGACGCGCTTCCATCCGTATACAATACATTGGTTGCAAACACTATAGAAGTACAGAAAGGAGCCTTTCACAGATAGTGAACAGTTGTGTTTCAGTGTTCACTGCAGTCTGTGAGGTTTTGATTTTTTGAGTGCAGATCACGCTCCAGTTAGTTCTTCAACCACTGCTGGTTGTAGTCTGCTGAGCGTGTGTCACTGCCTCATCCTTCACATTTTTCTCTAATTGGTGCTGCTCCATTATATTTGAAAAAAATCTAATCTATTAGTGTGACGCGCTTCCATCCGTATACAATACATTGGTTGCAAACACTATAGAAGTACAGAAAGGAGCCTTTCACAGATAGTGAACAGTTGTGTTTCAGTGTTCACTGCAGTCTGTGAGGTTTTGATTTTTTGAGTGCAGATCACGCTCCAGTTAGTTCTTCAACCACTGCTGGTTGTAGTCTGCTGAGCGTGTGTCACTGCCTCATCCTTCACATTTTTCTCTAATTGGTGCTGCTCCATTATATTTGAAAAAAATCTAATCTATTAGTGTGACGCGCTTCCATCCGTATACAATACATTGGTTGCAAACACTATAGAAGTACAGAAAGGAGCCTTTCACAGATAGTGAACAGTTGTGTTTCAGTGTTCACTGCAGTCTGTGAGGTTTTGATTTTTTGAGTGCAGATCACGCTCCAGTTAGTTCTTCAACCACTGCTGGTTGTAGTCTGCTGAGCGTGTGTCACTGCCTCATCCTTCACATTTTTCTCTAATTGGTGCTGCTCCATTATATTTGAAAAAAATCTAATCTATTAGTGTGACGCGCTTCCATCCGTATACAATACATTGGTTGCAAACACTATAGAAGTACAGAAAGGAGCCTTTCACAGATAGTGAACAGTTGTGTTTCAGTGTTCACTGCAGTCTGTGAGGTTTTGATTTTTTGAGTGCAGATCACGCTCCAGTTAGTTCTTCAACCACTGCTGGTTGTAGTCTGCTGAGCGTGTGTCACTGCCTCATCCTTCACATTTTTCTCTAATTGGTGCTGCTCCATTATATTTGAAAAAAATCTAATCTATTAGTGTGACGCGCTTCCATCCGTATACAATACATTGGTTGCAAACACTATAGAAGTACACAAAGGGGCCTTTCACAGCTACTGAACAGTTGTCTGCAGTGTTCACTGTAGTCTGTGAGCTTTTCATTTTTTGAGTGCAGATTACGCTCCAGTTAGTTCTTCAACCACTGCTGGTTGTAGTCTGCTGAGCGTGTGTCACTGGCACATCCTTGAAATTTTTCTCTAATTGGTGCTGCTCCATTATATTTGAAAAAAATCTAATCTATTAGTGTGACGCGCTTCCATCCGTATACAATACATTGGTTGCAAACACTATAGAAGTACACAAAGGGGCCTTTCACAGCTACTGAACAGTTGTCTGCAGTGTTCACTGCAGTCTCTGAGGAATAACCACACTTAGGCCTTATAACTTTTCTGACTTTCTTTATCAATCTACCAAGATGAAGAAGGCAGGGAGTAAGGCACGTGGTCGTGGCCGTGGAGTTTCAGCAGGGAGAGGACGTGGGGATTCTGTGGCTGCTGCCGCACCCAGTGACACAGCATCCACCAGTTTTCCCCGTGAGCGTTCCTTTATGCGCACTTTTGTAGGAGCTCAGCGTACCCCCCTGCTGCGGGAAGAACAAATTGAAGCCGTTGTTGGTTGGATGGCAGCCAATGCATCGACTTCAATTGCTTCCACCTCCTCTCAGGACCACAGCACTGTTGAACAACCATCTGTCTCTTCACCGCCTGCCAAATTACCCAGGCAGTCAGAGAGTTCTGAACTGGAGCCAGCTGAGTCTCTGCTTCTGTTCTCAGAATCTGTTGGCTTGCAAACAGGGGCCCAGCCAAGCAGCATTCTGGAATGTGAAGAAGAGGCAGTATGCAGTGATGCGCAACAGCTGTGTCTCTCTGAATGTGAAGAGGCGGGTGAGCCAGTGCCGATGGTCAGCACACCGCAGAACGCATCTGATGATGATGAGACTCAGGTGCCAGTTTCTGTTGAGCATGGTGCTGGCCAGACCACCCAACAGCAGCAGGTGTTGGAAGAGGGTAGTAGAGATGATGAGGTCCAAGACCCAACATGGCGTGAGGAACAGGAAGGTGG
Source organism: Oophaga sylvatica (assembly GCA_033576555.1). Taxonomy (NCBI): domain Eukaryota; kingdom Metazoa; phylum Chordata; class Amphibia; order Anura; family Dendrobatidae; genus Oophaga; species Oophaga sylvatica. The sequence continues at coordinate 54,200 of JARQOD010000600.1, forward strand.
TGGTAGCAGCTCTGAGGAAGAGATTGCCCCAACGGTCCAAACAGTAGGGAGAGGTAGGCTGCAGACTCGGTTGCCTGTAGCCTCCAGTTTGGCACCCGTTCGTAGCAGTTCTCTTTCAACAGCCAAAACGGGCGCTCCCAGGACTTGCACTGCGTGGTCCTTTTTTGACACACTTGCAGATGATATTTGCTATGTCAAATGCAAGCTGTGTAATCAAAAAGTAAAAAGAGGTAAAAGTGTCAGTAACCTTAATACCACAAATATGTGGAAACATGTGCGGTCAAAGCACGTGGTTGAGTTACAAAGAGACACTGGAGATGTAGGCCAACCTACAGCAGCACCTACATCTTCAGCTCGTGTTGGAGCCTCTTCCTCCAGCTCACACACAGCTGGTTCGGCTTCCTCACAGGATCGCCATGGAAGAACCTCTGTCACTGTTGTCCAGAGACCCAGTGTTATTCCACCCACAGCTGCAAGTTCCCTGTCATCCTCACACTCCCAGGCCACAAAACAGCCATCGGTAGCACAGGCATGGGATAAAAGACGGCCATACTCGGCAAACCATCCACGAGCACAGGCTCTGAATGCTGGCATTGCAAAACTCCTGTCCCTTGAAATGCTGTCATTCAGGCTGGTGGAGACTGACAGTTTCCGTAACTTAATGGCATTGGCAGTCCCACAATACAATGTGCCCAGCCGATTTTATTTCAGCAGGCAAGCCGTCCCTGGTCTGCAAAAGCATGTTGAGGGAAAAATTAAACATGCGCTACTAAACGCTGTCAGTAACAAGGTCCACCTGACCACCGATGCGTGGACCAGTACCCATGGCCAGGGACGATACCTTTCCCTCACTGCCCATTGGGTCAATGTTGTGGAGCCGGGTACAGATCTTGCGAGTGGCGCTGTACGTGTTCTGCCAACTCCAAGGATTGCAGGAATCAAGTCTGTCCACATTGACTCCTCCTCCTACTCCAGTTCCTCAGAATCATCGCTGCAGGAGCCGTCTGTCACGCTGTCTAATGATATGAATACAATGTCAGTAAACTATTTATACAGGAACCACACTCTATACAACATATAGTTTAGCAACATCAGAATGTAAGTATAAAATAGATTTACCTGACACGATATCTGCAGAACTTAGGGTAAATCTTGAGGACTTGATGAGCTGTAACAGGAAAGAGGAGGACCGGGTCTAACCTGACCCTACACTGGGGTCCTAACTAATCCCTTACCTTGGAGGTACTGATAATGGTTCAGAGGTCCAAGTCTCCAGCCTAACCCTGTCTCCTATCAGACCCTGAACCCTGTAATCAGTCCTAAGAAGGATCCTGATTACCACCAAAGGGATATGGGCTGATCTCAGCTAAATACACAGATAAGACATATAAGACAGACAGGATAGCACTCACTTGCATACACACTCAAACACCGAAGGAACATAAATGGTCTGGGAAATAAACTCTAAGCAAGTTGAGCTTAAAACAACTAAGGAGCTCTCCACTTAAGTCAATACAGATTCATTCCTATCTGTGGACTGAATGAAGGATTTCACTGGCAACTCCCAAAGCAGACAACCAGGAATTTAAAGGAAACCAATCAACAAATAATCAATTGCAGCCGGGAGAAACTGCACCCAGTCCCAGCACCGAGCACAGACAGAATTAACTCCCTAGCTGCCAAACACAAAGAAACAGCAACTCAGCTGTGAGAAGTCAAAATGTGCAACCGCGACGATCTTCGTGGCAATGCACACATGACAGTACCCCCCCTTCTACGAAGGGCCTCCGGACCCTCAGGGCCAGGCCTGCCCGGGTGAGTTCTGTGGAAGGTCCGAACCAAACGATCTGCGTTAACATCAGACGCAGGGACCCACGTCCTCTCCTCCGGACCATACCCCTTCCAATGCACCAAGTACTGAAGGGACCGGCGATTCAGACATGAGTCAATGATTTTTGATACTTGAAATTCCAAGTTGCCATTGACCAACACTGGAGGAGGAGGTAGAGGTGACGATATGACTGGTGCCACATACCTTTTAAGTAATGACTTGTGGAACACATTATGAATTTTAAACGTAGGAGGGAGTTCCAGTCGAAATGCCACAGGATTAATTATGGAACTGATCCTGTACGGCCTGATGAATCTGGGACCCAGTTTCCAGGAGGGCACTTTAAGTTTTATATTCCTGGTAGACAACCATACCAGATCGTTCACATTCAGATCTGGACCAGAAACTCTCCTCCTATCAGCCATACGTTTGTAACGGTTCCCCATCGCACTCAGATTATTCAATACACCTCTCCACACAGAAGCAAGTGACGACGAGAAACGCTCCTCCTCAGGAACCCCAGAAGGACCCCCCCCATTGAAAGTACAAAACTGGGGATGAAAACCATATGCCCCAAAAAACGGGGACTTACCAGTGGACTCGCTCCGCCTGTTGTTAAGAGCGAACTCTGCCAGAGGCAAGAAAGAAGACCAGTCCTCCTGGTTCTCCGAGACAAAACACCGGAGATATGTCTCTAAACTCTGATTCAGACGCTCTGTCTGACCATTGGTCTGCGGATGAAAAGCCGAGGAAAACGACAATTGCATCCCCCGACGTAAACAAAATGCCCTCCAAAATTTGGACACAAACTGAGACCCCCTATCTGACACCACATAAGAAGGCAACCCATGAAGTCTCACGATCTCCCTAATGAACACCTGCGCCAGAGTTTTAGCATTAGGGAGTGCAGGAAGAGCAACGAAATGTGCCATCTTACTGAACCTGTCAACAACCACCAGTATGACAGTATTCCCTGATGACGGAGGAAGGTCCGTAATGAAGTCCATAGATAAATGAGTCCATGGACGCTCCGGAAGTTTCAAGGGTAAAAGGGTCCCAGACGGACGGGTATGAGGGGTTTTAGAGCGAGCACAAACCCCACAGGACGCGACAAAAGTTATAACATCTTTATTAGCGTTAGGCCACCAAAATCGGCGAGAAAGGAGATCTAAAGTAGCCTTACTCCCTGGATGTCCTGCTAAAGCAGAATTATGATGTGCCTCAATAACCTTTTGTCTCAACTGATTCGGGACAGTCTCCCTGGAGGTCCTGCAGGGGCGTCCCCCTGAGCCTCTAACACCTCCTCCTCAAGCTCAGAACATACAGCCGACACTACCACCCCCTCCTGAAGGATAGGAATCGGGTCATCCGTTTTCCCGGCCCCTGGGAAACTGCGAGACAAGGCATCAGCCTTTACATTCTTAGACCCCGGGCGATAAGTGACGACAAAATTAAACCTGGTAAAAAACAACGACCATCGAGCTTGTCTGGAATTCAGACGCTTAGCGGATTCTAAATACAGCAGGTTCTTGTGATCAGTAATAACGGTGACCGGGTGGACTGCCCCCTCCAAAAAGTGACGCCATTCTTCAAAAGCCAATTTAATGGCCAAAAGTTCCCTATTGCCGATATCATAATTCCTTTCGGCGGACGACAATTTCTTAGAAAAGAAAGCGCACGGATGCCATTTACCAGGGGACGGACCCAGGGACAATATAGCACCCACCCCTACGTCAGACGCGTCCACCTCAACAATGAACGGCTGAGATACATCTGGTTGGATGAGAACGGGTGCCGAAGCAAAACATCTCTTCAAAGAGGAAAAGGCTTGGCAAGCCTTGTCCGACCACCTAGAAAAATCCGTCCTTTTCTCGTCATGTCAGTGAGAGGTTTGACGACAGACGAGAAATTACAAATAAATTTCCGGTAGTAATTAGCAAACCCCAAAAAACGCTGCAGAGCCTTAAGATCCCCTGGCTGATCCCATTCAAGCACTGCTCTCACCTTTTCAGGGTCCATACGGAAACCGGAGGCTGACACCAAAAAACCCAAAAACTGAAGTTCCTGTACGGCAAAAACACACTTCTCCAGTTTGGCATATAGTTTATTGTCTCGCAAGATCTGCAACACCTGTCTCACATGCTCCTGGTGAGACACAAGATCTGGCGAGTAAATTAAAATGTCATCCAAATATACGACCACAAACAGCCCCACAAGGTGACGAAAAATGTCATTAACAAAATGTTGGAATACTGCTGGTGCAGTAGTCAGACCAAAAGGCATGACCAGGTTTTCATAATGTCCCTCCGGCGTGTTAAACGCCGTTTTCCACTCATCCCCCTCTTTTATCCTAATCAGATTATACGCCCCCCTGAGATCCAATTTAGAGAACCATTTGGCGCCAACAATTTGATTGAAGAGATCAGGAATAAGAGGGAGTGGATACGGATCTCGAACAGTAATCCGATTAAGTTCGCGGAAATCCAAGCAAGGGCGTAGGCCTCCATCTTTTTTCTTCACAAAGAAGAACCCCGCGGCCACAGGGGAAGATGAAGGTCTAATATGCCCTTTGGCCAGACTTTCAGAAATATAATCTTTCATAGCCTGCCTTTCAGGACCAGAAAGATTATACAACCTAGCTTTAGGCAACTTAGCATCAGGAAGTAGATTAATAGAGCAGTCATACACGCGATGAGGAGGCAACTCCCGACACCCCTCCTCAGAGAAAACATCCCCAAAATCCTCCAAAAAAGGAGGCAATGTACTAGGCACGACCGCACTGATGACTGTGTTCATGCAGTTGCTTTTGCAAAACTCACCCCATTGGCTTATCTCTCTGGACTGCCAATTAATCACAGGGTTATGTTTAACCAGCCAAGGAAGTCCCAACACAATGGGAGTAGGTAGACCCTCCAACACATAACAAGATAATTGTTCCCTATGTATTGCCCCTACCCGAAGGTCAATGTTATGAACCTCATGAACAAAGCTACCTTGGCCGAGAGGCCTGGCGTCAATGGAGAAAATAGGAATCGGTTTGACCAATACACTCAGATGCATACCTTGAGCCTGAGCAAACTGAGCGTCAACCAGATTAGCCCGGAACCACTATCCAGAAGAACAGACAATCTCTTCACTCTAGTACCAACCACCACCTCCACTGGTACAAGGAACTGAGAAGAACCGGCGGATGAAATACATACTCCCAGGTTGTCGTCCACCACACAACCTGGGATTAGCAGTTTTCCGGCGACTTTTTACTTAACAAGACACGGGATGGACATTCTCCAACAAAATGTCCCTCTTTCCCGCAAAAAAAACACCTTCTAGTCCTGCGGCGTGCCGCCAATCCCCTACTACGAAAAGATGTCCCTCCCAACTGCATAGGTTCATCCGAACAGACAAGGGGAACCTCAACATAAGGGACTTTAGTAGTAGGTGGAGTAACAACAGGGAGTGGAGTTACCTCACCCCTCTCCCGAAGCCGTCTATCAGTACGGATAGCTAGGGCCATAGCAGCCTCCAGAGAAGGAGGAGACTCATACTGAGCCAAAACGTCTTTTAATTTGTCAGAAAGCCCATGACAAAACTGGCTCCTAAGAGCTGGGTCATTCCACTGAGTATCCGTGGCCCATCTACGAAACTCAGAAGCAAATTCCTCCGCCGGACGATCTCCCTGCTGTATCTTACGTAATTTGGTCTCAGCAAGAGAGACCCGATCTGGGTCATCATATACCAATCCCAGGGCAGTAAAAAATTGATCTACAGACTGTAGAGCCGGGGATCCCGGAGGAAGGGAAAATGCCCAGGATTGAGGGTCCCTTGAAGAAGTGAGATAACAATTCCCACTCTCTGCTCATCACTCCCTGATGATCGCGGCCGAAGCCGAAAATACAATTTACATGCCTCCCGGAAGGTAAAAAATTTGTCTCGCCCACCAGTGAACCTATCTGGAAGAGCAACTTTAGGTTCAACTCTGGTTTGCTCCAGGGGAGACAAAACTTTGGACTTAATGTCCGTCAGCTCCATGGATAATCCCTGCAACTGCAGAGCCAGCTGGGCTACTGGATCCATGGTAACTAGAGATAATTTTTATGGCCAGTGAAAATGTCACGCTGTCTAATGATATGAATACAATGTCAGTAAGCTATTTATACAGGAACCACACTCTATACAACATATAGTTTAGCAACATCAGAATGTAAGTATAAAATAGATTTACCTGACACGATATCTGCAGAACTTAGGGTAAATCTTGAGGACTTGATGAGCTGTAACAGGAAAGAGGAGGACCGGGGTCTAACCTGACCCTACACTGGGGTCCTAACTAATCCCTTACCTTGGAGGTACTGATAATGGTTCAGAGGTCCAAGTCTCCAGCCTAATCCTGTCTCCTATCAGACCTGAACCCTGTAATCAGTCCTAAGAAGGATCCTGATTACCACCAAAGGGATATGGGCTGATCTCAGCTAAATACACAGATAAGACATATAAGACAGACAGGATAGCACTCACTTGCATACACACTCAAACACCGAAGGAACATAAATGGTCTGGGAAATAAACTCTAAGCAAGTTGAGCTTAAAACAACTAAGGAGCTCTCAACTTAAGTCAATACAGATTCATTCCTATCTGTGGACTGAATGAAGGATTTCACTGGCAACTCCCAAAGCAGACAACCAGGAATTTAAAGGAAACCAATCAACAAATAATCAATTGCAGCCGGGAGAAACTGCACCCAGTCCCAGCACCGAGCACAGACAGAATTAACTCCCTAGCTGCCAAACACAAAGAAACAACAACTCAGCTGTGAGAAGTCAAAATGTGCAACCGCGACGATCTTCGTGGCAATGCACACATGACACCGTCACGGTCTACCTCCACATGGACCCGTGAACGCTTACCTGATGCGACCGATATGAGCACAGCCGTGGCCAAACATCAACAGGCCGTCCTGAAATTATTTTCCATGGGGAATCGAAGCCACACAGCGCAGGAGCTCTGGAATGCCATCAAGCAGGAGAGCGACGTGTGGTTTTTGCCAGCGAATCTCCAGCCAGGCTTGGTAGTGTGTGACAATGGCCGAAATCTGGTGGCAGCTCTGGGCCTTGGCAACCTCACTCACATACCATGTCTGGCACATGTGCTCAACTTGGTCGTGCAGAGTTTTTTGAGGGACTATCCGGATCTTGATGCACTGCTGCACAAGGTCCGCCTAGAGTGCGCTCACTTGCGACGTTCCAGCATGGCCAGATCGCGCATTGCAGCTCTGCAACGCAGATTTCGCCTTCCTGAACATCGCATCATATGTGACGTACCCACCAGGTGGAATTCCACGTTACATATGTTGGAGCGGTTGTGTGAGCAGCAGCCAGCAGTAATGGAGTATCAGCTGCATCAGGCGCAATCAACTCGCAATTTGCGCCGTTCACACTTCACCACTACTGAGTGGGCCTCTATGAAGGACATCTGCCACGTTTTGCGTGCGTTTGATGAGTCAACGCGGATGGCGAGTGCAGATGATGCACTAGTCAGCCTGACTGTCCCCCTTATCTGCCTGCTTCAAAAAACACTGCAAGCACTAAGGGATGAGGTTTTGGAAGAGGTGGAGGATGAGGAGTCACAAATTCCATCACCTTCTGGACAGTCAGCGCAACGTGGTTCCTCACAAAGGGCTGGGCAGGGCTCACTTTGTGAGGAGGATGAGGAGGAGTCAATGGAGGAGGAAGACATCGCTCCAGAGGGAGGTACACAACGCTCTAGTCAGTATGTAGAGCGAGGGTGGGGTGATGCAGAGCAGGCAGAGATGACGCCTCTTGCAGGGGACAGCGTTTCTTGGCCAGTTGGGAGTCTGCAGCACATGGTTGATTTCATGCTGCAGTGCTGAGAAACGACCGCCGCATCGCCCACATTCTCACCACGTCTGATTATTGGGTGTACACCCTCCTAGACCCTCGCTACCGGGACAACTTACAAAGCCTCATCACACCGTTGAACCGGGAGCGTAAAATGCGGGAGTACCAAGACACACTGGTGCAATCCATAATGTTCTCCATTCCAGCCGAGAGCACTGCTGCTGCTGCTACTGCTTTACAAAGCAGCTCTGTGCGTCGAGGCAGTGGAGACAGCTCTGCAACAAGAGGGAGCACAAGCAGCGCCTCTTCAAAAGGCAAGACCAGTATGTTCCAAATGTGGCGAAGTTTTGTGGCAGCGCCACAAATGTCTACACCATCCGAGACGGCTCCAGTCAGCAGGAGGCAACGTTTCCGTAAGATGGTGACAGACTACATGTCTTTCCCTCTCAGTGTACTCCCAGATGGCTCTTCCCCATTCAAGTTTTGGGTCTCTAAGCTGGATACATGGCCAGAGCTTAGCCAGTATGCATTGGAGGTGCTGGCTTGCCCTGCTGCCAGTGTATTATCGGAGCGCGTCTTTAGTGCTGCAGGTGGTGTACTAACAGACCGTCGCATGCGACTATCCTCCGATAATGTAGACCGGCTTACTTTTCTGAAAATGAACAAGGCATGGATCTCGCCAGAATTTGTCTGTCCGTTTTCAGATTAAATAACTGGTTCGCAACGTTATCCATGTCTCCTGTTATGTTCATCTTTCTACCACCTGAACTCTACTCCCTGGGCTACAACACTGCCAGTTGCTGCTCAGAAGTGTCGTGTCCACAGACCAATACACAAGCTATAGTGTTAGTGGGGTTCAGTAACGCCAGCTGTTCCCCTGCTGTGTGTCCGGCAAGAAGTCTCCTGTTCCCTACACATGCACAGAAAAACCCATGTCGAACATGCTCCAAATAGGGAAGAGCCGTCACCCTGATTGTTATGCTTAAAACATGAAATTGTGAAGTTTTCCAGGCCTAGAATGATAAATTTTTATGACAAATATGGACAAATAATAATTTGTCATCACAGCGCATATCTGCACATGTCTATTAGAAATGGTAACAAAAACTAAAACATAGTGTTCACTTTTTGAAATTAATGCATAAAAGTACATTTCATACTTATCAATTAATGCTTTTTAAGGAACTTTATCTGTACCTGTAAGATAATGCAGTCAATGGATGTACGAATCATAAAATCCTCATCATCATCATCACGAGTTTTATTTATGACAGACATTATAAAATACACATACTGATGCCAACTGTAACTTCACACACCATATATGAAATGGCCAGCATGTAAACCTGGTAATAATGTGCAATAATAAATTATTACATCTAGAAAGTGCATCATGCATACTGACAATAGGTAGTTATACTGCAAGTGCTGTTGAAACAACCACAACAGATATAAATTAATAATGGTATATAGGTATCACAGTGCATAGTTACTCATGGACAATGTCGATGTAATACTGTACCTCAATAAAGTCAGCGTCAACCATTATGCTTGTTAGTCTTGTAGATTGTTAAAGAGGGAACGTTCTTTTTTTGTTGGTCATAGGTGGAGTATTAGACAGTAAATGATTACTGCTGTCGTATTTTTGGCGTCCCTAGGGCGCAATAACGCTGCGTAACGTCACATTTTATAGAGTCATCTAATTGACACACGCTACCCTACCCTACGCGTGACAGTAGGAAGGTAGTGTTGACGGATAAAGCCTTGCGCAACCAGACATGCTTTTACCCTCTTCAACACTGTACAAGCAAAAAATGCATGATTGCAGCCGCAGACTTTATTGACGTACAGTATAACATCGCCATTACCCATCAGAGGCTGTCCACTGTCTGATACAGACATAGAATATACCTTTGCTATCCGTAGCCTTTGTTTCACCTACACTTGCAGGCACACACTTAAATTGTGACAATGCATTATGTTTTTTTAAATGGTTATTTTTTATCGTACATTATTGTGTCATCACATTGATGAGTCCATGCTGGACATGTCATACATGCTGTACAAAGTAACGATTTTATTAACTTAAATAATTGAAATGTCTGTGACTGTCACATCTAAATTGCAATGATGATGATGATGAGTGACTATTACAAAATCCATTGTCTTCACTATGTTATGGTTTAACATAGCGTTTCTTAAGCATTATTCATAAATACAAAAATGGACTTTTATTCTTAAATTTACAACACTATATTTTGTAACCAATTTTTTGGGTGGTGTGTTGTTCCATTTCTTGTTGGCATGTGCATATATGCGTTTATATTTGCAATGTCTTTATTTTTATTCTTGAAGTTAGGAAACATGTGTATCTTCGTACCGTGTTAGCCAGTAGATAGAAAAATATTTAGACTTGAGAGTCCGCAGTGGTTGTTACCTTTTAATGGATAACTGAAAAGATGGTAACAAATTGCAAGCTTTCGAGGCTACTTACGTCTCTTCATCAGGCAAAAACTAAAACAAAAAATGAAGCATCACATATTTCTATACACAACAGGACACAGGAATAGTGAAATAGGTAAGACAAGTAAGTGACGTGTAGCAGAACTGTCATTATCACAGAGGGATGAACATAAATATTGGAACAGTTCCTAGATAAGGATAGAAAGTTTTATTGCCCTCTGATTGGGGTCTGGTTTTGTGTTTTCATGCCCTGGAAGGGCAGAGACGCAGATTCCTTAATTGATATAGAATGACATAAATCCGTGTGATCTATTCATTCCATCACTAACAGTGTCAAAGGTCATGATGAGCTTATATTCTGAAACCTTTGTATCTTTCTCATATTTGAAGTTATATTTTAATACCAGTAATTCCATATCCATCATGCTATGACCGGGCATACAAAATTGTTTTGCCACAGGTAAATCCATTATTTTTTCTCTTATTGTGTGGCGCTGATAATTCATCCTTGTTCTCATTTTTTGGCCGGTCTCCCTCACTTGTCCCTCCCTCACTTGTCTTACCTATTCCTGTGTCCTGTTGTGTGTAGAAATATGTGATTCTTCATTTTTTGTTTTAGTCTCAGCCTGATGAAGAGACCTGAGTAGTCTCGAAAGCTTGGAATTTGTTACCATATTTTCAGTTAGCCATTAAACGGTATCAACCACAGAGGACTCTCAAGTATACATATTTTTCTATTCTTGGAATTGAAATTCATCATTTTATTGTCCTAGTAAAACTTCATTTATTCTTGTTTGAAGTACATACATTTGCAATGGCCACGTAACAAGGCAATAACTCAATATTTTATGCCTACACCCTCCTTGACCCTGGGCTTCAACACCGCCAGTTGCTGCTCAGAAGTGTTAGATGCACAGATGAAAACAATCGCTGATGTGTTTGTGGGGTTCAGTAACGCCTGCTGTTCCCCTGCTGTGTGTCTGGCAAAAATTACTGCTGCTAACTACAACTTCAACTTCAAACATCTCATACTAGGCCTCTGCCTACACCCTCCTTGACCCTGGGCTTCAACACCGCCAGTTGCTGCTCAGAAGTGTTAGATGCACCGATGAAAACAATCGCTGATGTGTTTGTGGGGTTCAGTAATGCCTGCTGTTCCCCTGCTGTGTGTCCGGCAAAAATTACTGCTAGCTACCTAATCATGGTGTCATGTATAGTGTACAGTTCCTATAGCGTCTTGTGCTTGGGTGCGAGGAAAACACAGGAGACATAGGTTGAAATGAAATGACTTGTATTACTTCATACAAGCATGCTGAAAAGTTCACACAGTTTGCAGGAACAGCGACAGGAGACACAGCAGGCCAGAGTAACTTCAAGCACTACAATAAATCTCCAAAGCAGGTTCAGGATCTCTTCTCTGTACCGTAATTCCTCTGCAAACATGGATTCACCAAACAGCAGGTTTCCAGAGTCCAAAAGTGTTCCAAGGTTCCTCAGTAGGGAATAGCTGGAGTACAAGTCCAAGGCTTCCAGGAGTCAGGTCACAGACTGACTGAGGCTTGATTCAGGAGCACTGATTGTTCAGCTGAGGCTGCTTAAGAAGCAAGAGGGAAGAATCAGGGCGGGAACATGAAAACTGGAAACTCCATATTAACTGAGGGCAAGAGCTGCAGAAAGACAGAAAGCAAAATGGCCGACGGAAAACTGAGTTTCAAGGAACATGTCAACAGAGACAAAGAACCTTACATTACTCCCCCCTTAGGGACAACCTCCGGATGACCTCAGACCAGGCTTGTCAGGGTACCTCTGATGAAACTGGCGGAGCAGGCGAGGAGCATTTACATTATTGACTGGTTCCCATGAGTTGTCCTCCACTGGGTAGCCCTGCCATTTAATCAAATATTGCAACTGATTTCTGTACAACCTGGAATCTAGAATCCTTTCCACCATAAATTCTTCCTGACCATCGACCAGCACTGGGTCAGGACAAGGAGAAGAACGTCCAGGAAACGTATTGGGTGTTGCAGCCTTTAGTAGGGATACATGAAAGACAGGGTGGATTCTCATAGTTCTGGGCAGTTGAAGACGACAAGCAACAGCACTTATAATCTTATTGATCTTATAAGGTCCAATGTATTTATGTCCCAATTTAGACGATGGAATCTTTAATTTAAGATTTCTGGTTGACAGCCAGACCAAATCTCCTACCTTGAAAGCTGGTGCAGGTTTACGAAATTTATCTGCTGCTTTCTTGTACCTTTCCTGAGCCAATTCTAGATTTTCCTTTAGAAGATCCATATTCTTTTGTAAAGAAGTGATTCTTTCAGCCACTGCCGGCAAGGGCGTATCTATGGGAAATCGAGGAAGAATGTTAGGATGATAACCTAGATTGGAGTAAAAAGGAGACTGCTTAGTGGAGGTGCTCTGAGAGTTGTTATAAGAGAACTCAGCCAGTGGAAGTAGATCCACCCAATCATCCTGTAGGTGGCAGATAAAACAGCGGAGATACTGCTCCAGGGTCTGATTGGTTCGTTCTGTCTGTCCATTAGTCTGGGGATGAAAAGCAGAAGAAAGGTTTACTTTAATGTCCAATGCTGCACAGAAATTTTGCCAAAACCTTGAAGTGAATTGCACCCCTCGATCCGAAATGACCTCATCCGGTACTCCATGTAAGCGAAACACATTCTTAATCATCAAGTCTGATGTCTGTTTTGCAGTGGGTAAGCCGACACAAGGGATAAAATGAGCTGCCTTTGTTAGACGGTCAACCACCACTAGAATGGTGTTCTTCCCTTGAGAGGTTGGTAACTCCACAATGAAGTCCATAGAAATGGATCCCCACGGGCGGGACGGGGTGGGAAGAGGTTGCAACAGACCAGTTGGTGAGGAGCGAGGTGTTTTGCATCTTGCCAGACTTCACATGAAGTGACATAGTTTAAGACATCTTTCCTGTAAGTGGGCCACCAAAAGAAACGAGAAAGAAATTCTTGTGTCTTTAGAATTCCCTATGCCCGGCTATCTTGGAATCGTGGATGAGTTGCAATACTCTCAATCTGACTGTTTCAGGTATATACAGACGTTGTCCTGAATCCACACACCATTCTTAAAGACAAGACTTACGTCCCTTGGGGGTTGAGCCAACAAAGAATCCGCATGGTATGCTTCCTTGATGTCCTTAAGTAGGTCTTGATTATGAATCACTCCCAGGAATCTAGAGTCAGGAAGAATAGTCTTAGGAGGAGTAAGTGGACGTGTCTCTGCTGAATGAATCCTAGAGAGTGCATCAGCCTTTCCATTGTGCGATCTTGGTCTATAAGAAATGACAAAATTAAATTGGTTTAGGAAAAGATTCCAGCGAGCCTGGCGAGGAGTCAGGCACTTAGCCGACCTGATAAATTCAAGGTTATGATGGTCTGTCAGGACGACTATTTGCTGTGCAGCTCCCTGAAGAAGGTGTCTCCATTCCTTGAAGGCGGCAATAATGGCCAACAATTCTCTATTGCCCACATTGTAGTTCCTCTCAGCCGAAGACAACTGCTGGGAAAAGAAGGCACAGGGATGCAAGACATTCTTCTCACCTGTTCTCTGAGAGAGTATAGCTCCAACGGCACAGTCTGAAGCATCCACCTCTATTATGAAGGCAAGCTCGGGGTTGGGATGTACTAAGATAGGTGCGGTGGTAAATTTATCCTTTAAACAGGAAAATGCTTCCTGAGATTCCGGGGTCCAGGAGAACCTAGACTGTTTCCGGGTAAGTTGGGTGATAGGTGACACTACCTCAGAAAAATTCTTAATGAAACGTCTATAGAAGTTGGCAAACCCGATGAAACGCTGCACCTCCTTCACATTTCTAGGAATTGGCCAATCCTTGATGGCTTGGGTCTTGCTTCCATCCATACTAATCCCTTGCATAGATAGTACATACCCCAGAAATTGAATTTCGGTCCTATGGAATTCACATTTTTCAAGTTTGATGTAGAGATGGTTTTGTCTTAGGCGTTCTAAGACCATTCTCACATGTCCATGATGTTCCTCTGTGGAGTTAGAAAAAATTAGAATATCATCCAGATAAATCACCACAAATGTATCTAGGAGATCCCTGAAGATATCATTCACGAAGTGTTGGAAAGTGGCTAGGGCAGTACTCAGACCAAAAGGCATAACTAGATATTCAAAGTGTCCATAGCGTGACCTGAAAGCAGTCTTCCATTCATCCCCAGGTCTAATACGGACCAAGTTATAGGCCCCACGGAGATCCAGTTTAGAGAAAATTTTGGCATGCCGCACTCTCTCCAACAATTCAGGGATTAAAGGCAATGGATAACGGTTTCTAATAGTAACCTTATTGAGTTCCCTATAGTCTATGCAGGGTCTCAGAGATCCATCTTTCTTCTTCACAAAGAAGATGGGTGCACCTGCGGGAGATGAAGAGGGGCGTATGAAGCCCTTGGCTAAATTTTCGTCTATATAATCCTTCAAAGCTTTTAGCTCGGGCCCCGCTAGGGGTAGATCTTACCAAAAGGTATCTCGGCTCCAGGCAATAATTCAATTGGACAATGATATGGATGGTGAGGAGGAAGCTGATCAGCGTTCTTCTTGTCACATAAATCCACATAGTCCTGGTATACAGCTGGTAGTTCAGGGACTGACATGGTTCCTTTAGGAACAGAGCAAGCTGAAACTCCTTGACTCATCTGTTTCTCCGGAAAGTGTAATTCCTTGGTCTCCCAGTTAATCGTAGGATTCTGCGCCTGCAGCCATGGTAGCCCTAGAATAATGGGAAAGTGGGGAGAAGAGATAAGCATAAAAGACATTTTCTCCTGATGATCTTTACCCATAAGGACCCTCAAAGGCTCTGTTTCTTGATCCACTGGTCCAGAAGTCAGTAGAGAGCCATCCACAGTCTCCATCTGTACTGGAGTAGCCTTCTTCACTGAACGTATCCCCTGTTTCAGAGCAAAGGAGATATCCATAAAATTTCCACTTGCTCCTGAGTCGATCATAGCAGAGCTAGACACCCAGACTGAGTCAACCCAGAGTTTGATGGAAAGGAAGCAATGAGAATTGTTTCTTTTACAACTCAGCTGGGACACCGCTGAGGAAACTTGAAAAATTGCAGCGTTTATACCGTCATCGTCCCCAGAACTAACAGAGTTTAAGTCCGAGAAATCAAGATCTCTTGCAGCAGATCTCTCTGGAGCCTGAGGCTCGGACATGACAGAGCTCCTCTTGCAACACTCACAGTGAATGACTGCTGCAGTAGTCTTACGAGAACGGCTGGGGCAGTTTATAATGAAGTGCCCTGACTTACCACAGTAGAAACATAGATTTTCCTTTATACGATGTTCTTTGCGTGCATCACTAACCCGTCTTTGTAAAGAGTCCACCTGCATGGGTTCAGGTTCTGGTTCCCTTGTGATCCTACTCAAAGGTTCCTTAGCTGAGGAGGGAGGTAGTAAAAGGTTAGTGCGATTATTTTCGAACCATCTCTCTTGTCTGCGTTCAGTCAGACGAGCATCAATACGGATACAATAGTTAATAAAGTCACCTAACGCAGTGGGAGGGTCGGCACGAGCAAGTTCATCCTTAATCAGTGGAGACAACCCTTTCCGAAAAATAGATTTTTTAGCGGAAGTGTCCCAAGTGGTATCAAGAGCCCATCTCCTGAAATCCAGGGCATATTCGGCTACTGAACGCTTACCTTGGCGCAAAGTTAACATGGCTGCTTCAGCTGTTGCACCTCGATTGGGGTCATCAAACACCTGCCCCATGGCTGAAATAAAAGCATCAAGGTGATTCAAACAATCATCCTCAGTCTCAATCAGAGGGTTTGCCCACATCAAAGCCTTATTGGTAAGCAACATGATTATAGTAAGCACTTTGGATCGTTCAGTGGGAAATTGTGAAGCATGTGCAGAGAAAAATAAATTGCATTGATTAATAAATCCCCTGAATTTCTCACGTTCACCGCCAAAACGAAAAGGAGGTAATTTGGGGATCCCAGAACTTGGGGTTATGGCAGGAGCCTGGGCTAGTTCCTCTAGAGCCTCAATCCTGGCTCGCAATTCCTGGGTAGTCTGTCCAAACACTTGCAAATTATGATTAGTGAGGTCCTGTAGGCTTGCAAAACGGGTTTTTAAAGTCTGTACATCTGAAAGGATTGTATCAGTCACTCCGCAAAGTTCCTTTATGCGGGCCTCCATCTTCCAGATCTTTTAAGGCAGAAGTGCTGGAAGGAGAAGAGGAAAGGGAAAAAAAAACAAAAACAATAGTGTTTACCTGTGGTAACACTCCAGAGTAAAATTTTAAGGGAATGCGCTCACCTGGAATGGTTGTGAGAAGTCACAACCACTGTCATCACATAAGGTATTAAACGGACATCTGATATCCACAGTCACAGCAGACACGGCTTTCCCAGACCCAGCAGACACTAAACATTGGCTCCTGAATCTTGTCATGTATAGTGTACAGTTCCTATAGCGTCTTGTGCTTGGGTGCGAGGAAAACACAGGAGACATAGGTTGAGATGAAATGACTTGTATTACTTCATACAAGCATGCTGAAAAGTTCACACAGTTTGCAGGAACAGCGACAGGAGACACAGCAGGCCAGAGTAACTTCAAGCACTACAATAAATCTCCAAAGCAGGTTCAGGATCTCTTCTCTGTACCGTAATTCCTCTGCAAACATGGATTCACCAAACAGCAGGTTTCCAGAGTCCAAAAGTGTTCCAAGGTTCCTCAGTAGGGAATAGCTGGAGTACAAGTCCAAGGCTTCCAGGAGTCAGGTCACAGACTGACTGAGGCTTGATTCAGGAGCACTGATTGTTCAGCTGAGGCTGCTTAAGAAGCAAGAGGGAAGAATCAGGGCGGGAACATGAAAACTGGAAACTCCATATTAACTGAGGGCAAGAGCTGCAGAAAGACAGAAAGCAAAATGGCCGACGGAAAACTGAGTTTCAAGGAACATTTCAACAGAGACAAAGAACCTTACACATGGTGAAAAAAACATGACATGTCATAGTGTCTAGTGCTACACATAGATATGAGGCTACACCCTGATTTCTAAGCTGTAAACATTTGAAACGTCAACTTTAAAACCATAAAATGATTAGTCTTTGTCACAAATCTGTTACAAAATAATTGTGACATATTATTACAGATATGCACATGTCGAAAACAAATGCAAACACAAAGCCTACTTATGCTATAGGATACTGATGGTCAACCTTGTCACTCCATAGCTGAGACAAATCCAACTCACATCATGACTCAAATTCTGCAATGTTGGAAGTGCATAATGTGGGTTGAACTTTGACAACTGCTGCAGTGCGAAGGTTATACTTCAGTGTTCTTGCCTTTTAAATAAAAGCATACAAGTAAATATAATAATCCAATGTTGATTAAGGGACGTGATGTACACCTGTAATATTGTGCAAACAATGCATGTAGGAATAGTCCTCTTCAACAGTATTTATATTTGTGTCATTTTAAAAAATACATATTTAATTAGAAAGTTAACAGCCCATATCATAAAGGTCCTTCATGTAAACATGATAATCGCTAACAAAAATCATGCATTACCTTGGTAAAGTCAATAGTGCATAGTCACAATAGCAAAATATATACCTGTAAGTGGTGCTGAAAGAATGACAACTGATAGAATAGGTGAATGATATCTATTTATCAGACTGAATAGCGACACCTGTACAATGTCGATATAATACTGTACCTTAACAAAACAGCTGTGTCACACCTCACACTCGTTTTTCTTGTAGCTTGTTATGTAATAGGGCACATGCGTGTGTCACGCGGTCTTATGATATGTGTACGATGTCAGTAAACTATTCTTAAAAGAACAACACTCTATACAACATATAGATTAGCAACATCAGCATGTAAATATAGAATAGATTTACCTGACACGATATCCGTTGAACTCAGGGTTAATCTTGAGGACTTGATACACTGTCACAGGAAAGAGGAGGACCGGGGGTCTAACCTGACCCTAAACTGGGGTCCTAACTAAACCCTCACCTTGGAGGTACTGATAATGGTTCAGAGGTCCAAGTCTCCAGCCTAACCCTGTCTCCTATCAGTCCCTGAACCCTGTAATCAGTCCTAAGAAGGATTCTGATTACCACCAAAGGGATATGGGCTGATCTCTGCTAAATACACAGATTAGACATATAAGACAGACTGGAGAAAACACAGACTTGCATACACACTCAAACACAGAAGGAACATAAATGATCTGGGATATTAAACTCTAAGCAAGGTGAGCTTAAAACAACTAAGGAGCTCTTTAACTTAAGTCTATACAGATACAATCCTATCTGTGGTCTGCATGAAGAATTTCACTGGCAACTCCCAACACAGACAACCAGAGACTTAAAGGAAACCAATCAACAAATAATTAATTGCAGCCGGGAGAAAACTGCACCCAGTCCCAGAACTGAGCACAGACAGAATTAACTCCCTAACTGCCAAACACAAAGAAACAGCAACTCAGCTGTGAGAAGTCAGAATGTGCAACCGCGACGATCTTCGTGGCGATGCACACATGACAGCGTGTATGTTTCATCATAGGTGCATGTTTACTGAGTAAAGCAGTCATGACAACGCCTTTGTGTTGTCGGTACGCTTGCGATGATGAACGATGCGCACCGTGAATGTTAGTCTGCGTCATAAGACGTACAGACGCTCCAATACCCAACGCGTCACAGCAGGAAGCCAGTCTGTGCGTCCAAACAAAGGCGCAACCATACATGCACGTAACCTTTTATAAAGCTATATAAAAAAAAGGATGTAGTAGTAACGCACACTTTATTGAGGTACAGTATTACATCGCCATTCACCATCTGTGGCTATGCAGTCTCATCTATATATACCTTATCTATCCGTTGTCATGCTTGCAAGTCCACAGTCAGGCATAAATATCTGTTTTCACTCTGCACTATGCACTTTTTAAATTTTTTGTTTGTTAATATAAATGATTGGCACATATTATCAGTATTACATGATGGAAATTTTAGATATTTTTAAAAAAATTTTAGTGATATTATTCACCAAATGTAAAGTTTTATGAATGTCAAAGATAACTTGTAATGCTGATTATGTTTTTAAGTCAGCCATTCATTGTCTACACAATAAAAATGGTTGTACATACTGTTACTTAGCCATCATTAATGGATTCTGATATGTACTTGTATGCTTTTATTTTAAACCGTATAGCAGATTATTTAACCTATTTTAATTGTGGTTTGCATTGCTTTTCAACATGTTAATGTATGCGTTTATGTTTGTAAATTATTAATTTACATATATTTTTTTAAGTAAAATCATCATCTTATGGTACTAAAGGTTATATTTCTCTTGTTTGGAGTATAGACATTTTTAATTGACACGTAACAAGGAAAATACTTGATATAGTATTTAAACATCCTCCTTGACCCTGGGCTACAACACCGCCAGTTGTTGCTCGGAAGTGCTGTTAGCACAGTCAACACTTGCTCCTGTGTTACTGGGGTTCAGTAATGTCAGCTGTTCCCTGCTGTGTGAACGGCAAAAAGTCCTGCTGCCTCCACCATGTTCTCTTCTCATCCCTGGGCTACAACACCGCCAGTTGTTGCTCGGAAGTGCTGTTAGCACAGTCAACACTTGCTCCTGTGTTACTGGGGTTCAGTAATGTCAGCTGTTCCCCTACTGTGTGAACGGCAAAAAGTCCTGCTGCCTCCACCATGTTCTCTTCTCATCCCTGGGCTACAACACCGCCAGTTGTTGCTCGGAAGTGCTGTTAGCACAGTGAACACTTGCTCCTGTGTTACTGGGGTTCAGTAATGTCAGCTGTTCCCCTGCTGTGTGAACGGCAAAAAGTCCTGCTGCCTCCACCATGTTCTCTTCTCATTCCTGGGCTACAACACCGCCAGTTGTTGCTCGGAAGTGCTGTTAGCACAGTCAACACTTGCTCCTGTGTTACTGGGGTTCAGTAATGTCAGCTGTTCCCCTGCTGTGTGAACGGCAAAAAGTCCTGCTGCCTCCACCATGTTCTCTTCTCATTCCTGGGCTACAACACCACCAGTTGTTGCTCGGAAGTGCTGTTAGCACAGTCAACACTTGCTCCTGTATTACTGGGGTTCAGTAATGTCAGCTGTTCCCCTGCTGTGTGAACGGCAAAAAGTCCTGCTGCCTCCACCATGTTCTCTTCTCATCCCTGGGCTACAACACCGCCAGTTGTTGCTCGGAAGTGCTGTTAGCACAGTGAACACTTGCTCCTGTGTTACTGGGGTTCAGTAATGTCAGCTGTTCCCCTGCTGTGTGAACGGCAAAAAGTCCTGCTGCCTCCACCATGTTCTCTTCTCATTCCTTGGCTACAACACCGCCAGTTGTTGCTCGGAAGTGCTGTTAGCACAGTGAACACTTGCTCCTGTGTTACTGGGGTTCAGTAATGTCAGCTGTTCCCCTGCTGTGTGAATGGCAAAAAGTCCTGCTGCCTTCACCATGTTCTCTTCTCATCCCTGGGCTACAACACCGCCAGTTGTTGCTCGGAAGTGCTGTTAGAACAGTGAACACTTGCTCCTGTGTTACTGGGGTTCAGTAATGTCAGCTGTTCCCCTGCTGTGTGAACGGCAAAAAGTCCTGCTGCCTCCACCATGTTCTCTTCTCATTCCTGGGCTACAACACCGCCAGTTGTTGCTCGGAAGTGCTGTTAGCACAGTGAACACTTGCTCCTGTGTTACTGGGGTTCAGTAATGTCAGCTGTTCCCCTGCTGTGTGAACAGCAAAAAGTCCTGCTGCCTCCACCATGTTCTCTTCTCATTCCTGGACTACAACACCGCCAGTTGTTGCTCGGAAGTGCTGTTAGCACAGTCAACACTTGTTCCTGTGTTACTGGGGTTCAGTAATGTCAGCTGTTCCCCTGCTGTGTGAACGGCAAAAAGTCCTGCTGCCTCCACCATGTTCTCTTCTCATTCCTGGGCTACAACACCGCCAGTTGTTGCTCGGAAGTGCTGTTAGCACAGTGAACACTTGCTCCTGTGTTACTGGGGTTCAGTAATGTCAGCTGTTCCCCTGCTGTGTGAACAGCAAAAAGTCCTGCTGCCTCCACCATGTTCTCTTCTCATTCCTGGACTACAACACCGCCAGTTGTTGCTCGGAAGTGCTGTTAGCACAGTCAACACTTGCTCCTGTGTTACTGGGGTTCAGTAATGTCAGCTGTTCCCCTGCTGTGTGAACGGCAAAAAGTCCTGCTGCCTCCACCATGTTCTCTTCTCATTCCTGGGCTACAACACCGCCAGTTGTTGCTCGGAAGTGCTGTTAGCACAGTGAACACTTGCTCCTGTGTTACTGGGGTTCAGTAATGTCAGCTGTTCCCCTGCTGTGTGAACGGCAAAAAGTCCTGCTGCCTCCACCATGTTCTCTTCTCATTCCTGGGCTACAACACCGCCAGTTGTTGCTCGGAAGTGCTGTTAGCACAGTGAACACTTGCTCCTGTGTTACTGGGGTTCAGTAATGTCAGCTGTTCCCCTGCTGTGTGAACGGCAAAAAGTCCTGCTGCCTCCACCATGTTCTCTTCTCATTCCTGGGCTACAACACCGCCAGTTGTTGCTCGGAAGTGCTGTTAGCACAGTGAACACTTGCTCCTGTGTTAATGGGGTTCAGTAATGTCAGCTGTTCCCTGCTGTGTGAACGGCAAAAAGTCCTGCTGCCTCCACCATGTTCTCTTCTCATCCCTGGGCTACAACACCGCCAGTTGTTGCTCGGAAGTGCTGTTAGCACAGTAACACTTGCTCCTGTGTTACTGGGGTTCAGTAATGTCAGCTGTTCCCTGCTGTGTGAACGGCAAAAAGTCCTGCTGCCTCCACTATGTTCTCTTCTCATCCCTGGGCTACAACACCGCCAGTTGTTGCTCGGAAGTGCTGTTAGCACAGTGAACACTTGCTCCTGTGTTACTGGGGTTCAGTAATGTCAGCTGTTCCCCTGCTGTGTGAACGGCAAAAAGTCCTGCTGCCTCCACCATGTTCTCTTCTCATTCCTGGGCTACAACACCGCCAGTTGTTGCTCGGAAGTGCTGTTAGCACAGTGAACACTTGCTCCTGTGTTACTGGGGTTCAGTAATGTCAGCTGTTCCCCTGCTGTGTTTACGGCAAAAAGTCCTGCTGCCTCCACCATGTTCTCTTCTCATCCCTGGGCTCCAACACCGCCAGTTGTTGCTCGGAAGTGCTGTTAGCACAGTGAACACTTGCTCCTGTGTTACTGGGGTTCAGTAATGTCAGCTGTTCCCCTGCTGTGTGAACGGCAAAAAGTCATGCTGCCTCCACCCTGTTGTCTTCTCATCCCTGGGCTTCAACACCGCCAGTTGTTGCTCGGAAGTGTCATTGGCACGGGTACTCACTCCTGCCCAGACTGGTTACAGCACGCCATCTGTTTCCTGTCAGTGTAAACGTCACTTAGCCTCCAATAAGTTGTCCTGTCGTGTTGCGGTCGGGTTAGCCGACTCTATGGTGCTTGGAGTTTAGGTGCTTCCTATGTGTGCTGCGGGATATGCAAATAAAGGCTGTTTCCGTTGTGACAATAGGACAATCACCCACTGTAGTACTGTGGGATTCGGTAACTGCGGCCGGCTCGCAGCCTGTCAACTTAAATTTCCATGGGTACCTTCTGCTACCCGTCCGGGTTCCAGTACCGTCAGCTGGTTCTCCGCAGTGCCTTTGGCCTAGGTGCCTTCATCTCGGTATCCGAGTTC
Organism: Oophaga sylvatica; assembly: GCA_033576555.1. Lineage (NCBI taxonomy): Eukaryota > Metazoa > Chordata > Amphibia > Anura > Dendrobatidae > Oophaga > Oophaga sylvatica. Next base: position 77,094 of record JARQOD010000600.1, read on the forward strand.
CAGCAACGTCTGCTGGTCCTTGGTAGTGCTTTGGAGCACAGGTACCTCCTGCTTAGTAACCGTGTCCCAGTAACGTCAGCTGGTCCTCGGTTGTGCCATTGGCTCTTTTCCTTCTGCTGCCCCTCCGGGTTCCAGCACAGTCAGCTGGTCCTCGTTACTTGCATTGGCTCTTGTACCTTCTGCTACCCGTCCGGGTTCCAGTACCGTCAGCTGGTTCTCCGCAGTGCCTTTGGCCTAGGTGGCTCCATCTCGGTATCCGAGTTCCAGCAACGTCTGCTGGTCCTTGGTAGTGCTTTGGAGCACAGGTACCTCCTGCTTAGTAACCGTGTCCCAGTAACGTCAGCTGGTCCTCGGTTGTGCCATTGGCTCTTTTCCTTCTGCTGCCCCTCCGGGTTCCAGCACAGTCAGCTGGTCCTCGTTACTTGCATTGGCTCTTGTACCTTCTGCTACCCGTCCGGGTTCCAGTACCGTCAGCTGGTTCTCCGCAGTGCCTTTGGCCTAGGTGCCTCCATCTCGGTATCCGAGTTCCAGCAACGTCTGCTGGTCCTTGGTAGTGCTTTGGAGCACAGGTACCTCCTGCTTAGTAACCGTGTCCCAGTAACGTCAGCTGGTCCTCGGTTGTGCCATTGGCTCTTTTCCTTCTGCTGCCCCTCCGGGTTCCAGCACAGTCAGCTGGTCCTCGTTACTTGCATTGGCTCTTGTACCTTCTGCTACCCGTCCGGGTTCCAGTACCGTCAGCTGGTTCTCCGCAGTGCCTTTGGCCTAGGTGCCTCCATCTCGGTATCCGAGTTCCAGCAACGTCTGCTGGTCCTTGGTAGTGCTTTGGAGCACAGGTACCTCCTGCTTAGTAACCGTGTCCAGTAACGTCAGCTTGTCCTCGGTTGTGCCATTGGCTCTTTTCCTTCTGCTGCCCCTCCGGGTTCCAGCACAGTCAGCTGGTCCTCGTTACTTGCATTGGCTCTTGTACCTTCTGCTACCCGTCCGGGTTCCAGTACCGTCAGCTGGTTCTCCGCAGTGCCTTTGGCCTAGGTGGCTCCATCTCGGTATCCGAGTTCCAGCAACGTCTGCTGGTCCTTGGTAGTGCTTTGGAGCACAGGTACCTCCTGCTTAGTAACCGTGTCCCAGTAACGTCAGCTGGTCCTCGGTTGTGCCATTGGCTCTTTTCCTTCTGCTGCCCCTCCGGGTTCCAGCACAGTCAGCTGGTCCTCGTTACTTGCATTGGCTCTTGTACCTTCTGCTACCCGTCCGGGTTCCAGTACCGTCAGCTGGTTCTCCGCAGTGCCTTTGGCCTAGGTGCCTCCATCTCGGTATCCGAGTTCCAGCAACGTCTGCTGGTCCTTGGTAGTGCTTTGGAGCACAGGTACCTCCTGCTTAGTAACCGTGTCCCAGTAACGTCAGCTGGTCCTCGGTTGTGCCATTGGCTCTTTTCCTTCTGCTGCCCCTCCGGGTTCCAGCACAGTCAGCTGGTCCTCGTTACTTGCATTGGCTCTTGTACCTTCTGCTACCCGTCCGGGTTCCAGTACCGTCAGCTGGTTCTCCGCAGTGCCTTTGGCCTAGGTGCCTCCATCTCGGTATCCGAGTTCCAGCAACGTCTGCTGGTCCTTGGTAGTGCTTTGGAGCACAGGTACCTCCTGCTTAGTAACCGTGTCCCAGTAACGTCAGCTGGTCCTCGGTTGTGCCATTGGCTCTTTTCCTTCTGCTGCCCCTCCGGGTTCCAGCACAGTCAGCTGGTCCTCGTTACTTGCATTGGCTCTTGTACCTTCTGCTACCCGTCCGGGTTCCAGTACCGTCAGCTGGTTCTCCGCAGTGCCTTTGGCCTAGGTGGCTCCATCTCGGTATCCGAGTTCCAGCAACGTCTGCTGGTCCTTGGTAGTGCTTTGGAGCACAGGTACCTCCTGCTTAGTAACCGTGTCCCAGTAACATCAGCTGGTCCTCGGTTGTGCCATTGGCTCTTTTCCTTCTGCTGCCCCTCCGGGTTCCAGCACAGTCAGCTGGTCCTCGTTACTTGCATTGGCTCTTGTACCTTCTGCTACCCGTCCGGGTTCCAGTACCGTCAGCTGGTTCTCCGCAGTGCCTTTGGCCTAGGTGCCTCCATCTCGGTATCCGAGTTCCAGCAACGTCTGCTGGTCCTTGGTAGTGCTTTGGAGCACAGGTACCTCCTGCTTAGTAACCGTGTCCCAGTAACGTCAGCTGGTCCTCGGTTGTGCCATTGGCTCTTTTCCTTCTGCTGCCCCTCCGGGTTCCAGCACAGTCAGCTGGTCCTCGTTACTTGCATTGGCTCTTGTACCTTCTGCTACCCGTCCGGGTTCCAGTACCGTCAGCTGGTTCTCCGCAGTGCCTTTGGCCTAGGTGCCTCCATCTCGGTATCCGAGTTCCAGCAACGTCTGCTGGTCCTTGGTAGTGCTTTGGAGCACAGGTACCTCCTGCTTAGTAACCGTGTCCCAGTAACGTCAGCTGGTCCTCGGTTGTGCCATTAGCTCTTTTCCTTCTGCTGCCCCTCTGGGTTCCAGCACAGTCAGCTGGTCCTCGTTACTTGCATTGACTCTTGTACTTGTGCTACATTTACAAATTGAAGATTTTTTCAATGCTTTTTTGGGTAATCATTCTGGATCTCCAACAATTAAGACGACGACCCTGATGACCACCCCGAAGAAATGACGACCACAAGGACGACGAGCATCAAGCCAACCAGCCTAACACCATCACAAAGAAGAAATAAAAGATTACCAAACAAGACTAAGAAGGTTAAGACAAACTACAAGATACAGAACAAGAGACTTAAGAACAATAAGCAGAAGATCAAAAAGTAGAAGAACATGAAGTATAAGACCAAAATGAAGAGCAAAATATATGCTCTAAATTATAAGCAGAAGAAGACTAAGCAGTGTATGGGGGTGAGTCCGTTCCTCCTCGTGGTGCCCCTGGAAAATGCCTGCTGCTGCAGGCTAAACTGAACACGGACAAATACTGTTGTAATTTAAATCTTTTGTGACAGCAAGAACGGAAGGAAGAAAAATTCATACTTTGACAGATTACAAGTACAGGATTCTCTGTCACAAATAAGAATATGATGAAGAAGATGAAGTACAATATGAATAAGAATAATAGTTTAATAAGAAGAATATGAGTAATGTTAACAAAAAGATGAATAGCAAGAAGTTTAAGAAGAAGATAAAGAAGGTGAAGATGAAGAATAATTTGATGAAAAATATGATGCTGCTGAAGATTATGAAGGAAAAAGTGTGTCAAAAGTTAAAAAGGTGAAGAGCATGGAAGTTGTGAAATATACATATTTGCCAAAATAGAAAAAACGTTAACAACATTGTCAATTTCTTCGTCAATCCGAACATCTTTAAAAAAAAAAATATTTATGCTATTCCATTTGATTGGGTTAAACATCTATGCCTTTAATGTCTCCTCAACCTTCCCCAATACATTCTACATTACTCTTTGTTGTTTTCCTTCATGTACAATTAACCAACAAGGCAAGAATGGTTTTTTTTTAATTCCGATATTTTGTTCCCATAGACTTACATTGGATTTCCGGTATCGGTATCGGGTATCGCCGATATTTTTTGGGTATCGGCGATACCATTCCGATTCCGATACTTTTGGATATCGGAAAGTAACTCTCAACTCTACTCACAACTCTTTCACATGACTCACCTATGGGGCCCTTGTATTTCCCACTTAGGTGCATGTGTTTTAAACTTAAGGCGCACTGTACACTTCACACAGGAATGAAAACTATTCTTTTATAAGAGTTAGCTATGATCCAAGCAGTTTAACCCCTCAGATGCCACAGTCAATTGCAGGACTGAATCATCACATTGTGCCTCTGGGTGAAATTCATAGTGGGGCCCCTAATCCCAAAACACTCCCTGACAACACTGTCACAGCCAATTCAATATGTTAAAAACAATATAATCATGTAAAAAAAGGAACACATACCGTAATTGTATTAACCACAGCTACAATATATAATATACAGAGCACCAAGAGATATATATCAGCACTATATGATCACTGTATGGTTGTAATATTGGTCTTAGTACAGTTGTTTTGTAAACAGTATAGGAGTATTATTTAGTCCCTATGTGGAGGTATTGCATGGTCATGGTGTGACGGTATTATTTTGTTCCTTATGTAGTGGTATTGTAGGTAGTATTGGTGTTAGCTAAATTCTTGTTCTTATAATCAAACACTAGGCTAAACTTCTCAGGTCAAGAACTGTTGCAACTTTGGATGTCACAATTTGCCGTGGACCAAGAGCAGAGAGGAACAAAAAGGGCTGTCTTCATAGATAGGATTTTTCTGTGCATCATTGACACAACTAACGATAGAAATAATATAACCAGCTTTATTTGCCTTTCCCTGCTTCATTGCCAACTCTCTGTAGCTGCTCTGGTCTTTGTTTACAGGCTGTAGTAGCATGTGACTGCTGCAGCCAATCACTGAGCTCATGCTGACCAATCCATATCAGTGCTGGGCTCAGTGATTGGCTGCAGCTGTCAGATGAGCTACAAACATGACGTTACCGGAGTCAAATTTATAACAAGAGGGCACATATAATATAAAAATTGGAATTACCTATTTTTTCTCCCATTAATCCCTTAAAGGGAATCTGTCACCCTAAATTGGCGGGATATTTAAATGATGGCAGTCAGGTCAGATGGGCGGTGTTTTGGGTACTTGCCTTAAAATGTTGTTCACCACTGTCTCCATTATTTCTGGGAATTGTAGTCGTTGCCCTCCATATAACGCGCCTGTGCATTGCAATCTTGAATTGAGCACGCGTAGTATGCTTTGCCTGCAGATATGGAGGGCAACGACTACAATTCCCAGAAATAATGGAGACAGCGGCGAACAACATGTTAAGGCAAGTACCCAAAACACCGCCCATCTGACCTGACTGCCATCATTTAAATATCCCGTCAATTTAGGGTGACAGATTCCCTTTAACACCCTGGGCCACTTTCTGTTTTCTCATCCCATTCTTCAAAGAGCCATAACTTTTTTATTTTTCCATCAATATAGCCTTATGAGTAGAGTTGAGCATTCCGATACCGCAAGTATCGGGTATCGGCCGATATTCGCTGTATCGGAATTCCGATACTTAGTTCCGATATTTTTCATATATCGTATACCGGAATCGGAAGTTCCCATAATTCTTTGAGAGGCAATGTGATTTTAGACAGCCAATGAGGAATCCTACGAAGTGTGGGCACATCCTGTAATGCTGCGGTCATCTTAACTAATGGCATGGCTGTGATTGGATGCTGAAATGATGTCAGAATGCACTATAAAAGGCGCCGCCGCCATTTTACCGTCACTGTGCTGTGAATTAAGTTAGGGACAGGACGCTGCTCTGCTGACTCTGAGGGACAGTTAGAGATAGCGTTTTTGTGAATTGTTCTGTAGGCAGGCTATTTGAGAAACCGCTCTGTAAATCATCCTTTTTCATTGCAGTGTTGTTTTCACAGCTCTGTGCAAGGTGTGTGTGAGTGCAGGTGACGCTGCAGTTTGCTCTGCATCCAACGCTGTTTGTAGTCATCTGCACGTGTCACTCACTGACTCTTTTTTTTTTATTTTGTGGAATTGGTGCTGCTCCATTCATTTGAAATTAACAGTGATCTATTAGTGTGACGTGCTTCCATCCGTATCCAATACATTGGTTGCAAACACTATAGAAGTACACAAAGGGGCCTTTCACAGCTAGTGAACAGTTGTGTGCAGTGTTCACTGTAGTCTGAGGTTTTCATTTTTGGAGTGCAGATCACGCTCCAGTTAGTTCTTCAACCACTGCTGGTTGTAGTCTGCTGAGCATGTGCCACTGCCTCATCCTTGACATTTTTCTCAAATTGGTGCTGCTCCATTCTATTTCAAATAACTCAAATCTATTAGTGTGACGCGCTTCCATCCGTATCCAATACATTGGTTGCAAACAGTCTAGAAGTACACAAAGGGGCTTTTCACAGCTAGTGAACAGTTGTGTGCAGTGTTCACTGTAGTCTGAGGTTTTCATTTTTGGAGTGCAGATCACGCTCCAGTTAGTTCTTCAACCACTGCTGGTTGTAGTCTGCTGAGCGTGTGCCACTGCCTCATCCTTGACATTTTTCTCAAATTGGTGCTGCTCCATTCTATTTCAAATAACTCAAATCTAGTAGTGTGACGCGCTTCCATCAGTATCCAATACATTGGTTGCAAACAGTCTAGAAGTACACAAAGGGGCCTTTCACAGCTAGTGAACAGTTGTGTGCAGTGTTCACTGTAGTCTGAGGTTTTCATTTTTGGAGTGCAGATCACGCTCCAGTTAGTTCTTCAACCACTGCTGGTTGTAGTCTGCTGAGCGTGTGCCACTGCCTCATCCTTGACATTTTTCTCAAATTGGTGCTGCTCCATTCTATTTCAAATAACTCAAATCTATTAGTGTGACGCGCTTCCATCCGTATACAATACATTGGTTACAAACAGTCTAGAAGTACACAAAGGGGCCTTTCACAGCTAGTGAACAGTTGTGTGCAGTGTTCACTGTAGTCTGAGGTTTTCATTTTTGGAGTGCAGATCATGCTCCAGTTAGTTCTTCAACCACTGCTGGTTGTAGTCTGCTGAGCGTTTGCCACTGCCTCATCTTGACATTTTTCTCAAATTGGTGCTGCTCCATTCTATTTCAAATAACTCAAATCTATTAGTGTGACGCGTTTCCATCCGTATACAATACATTGGTTGCAAACAGTCTAGAAGTACACAAAGGGGCCTTTCACAGCTAGTGAACAGTTGTGTGCAGTGTTTACTGTAGTCTGAGGTTTTCATTTTTGGAGTGCAGATCACGCTCCAGTTAGTTCTTCAACCACTTCTGGTTGTAGTCTGCTGAGCGTGTGCCACTGCCTCATTCTTGACATTTTTCTCAAATTGGTGCTGCTCCATTCTATTTCAAATAGCTCAAATCTATTAGTGTGACGCGCTTCCATCCGTATACAATACATTGGTTGCAAACAGTCTAGAAGTACACAAAGGGGCCTTTCACAGCTAGTGAACAGTTGTGTGCAGTGTTCACTGTAGTCTGAGGTTTTCATTTTTGGAGTGCAGATCACGCTCCAGTTAGTTCTTCAACCACTGCTGGTTGTAGTCTGCTGAGCGTGTGCCACTGCCTCATCCTTGACATTTTTCTCAAATTGGTGCTGCTCCATTCTATTTCAAATAACTCAAATCTATTAGTGTGACGCGCTTCCATCCGTATACAATACATTGGTTACAAACAGTCTAGAAGTACACAAAGGGGCCTTTCACAGCTAGTGAACAGTTGTGTGCAGTGTTCACTGTAGTCTGAGGTTTTCATTTTTGGAGTGCAGATCATGCTCCAGTTAGTTCTTCAACCACTGCTGGTTGTAGTCTGCTGAGCGTGTGCCACTGCCTCATCCTTGACATTTTTCTCAAATTGGTGCTGCTCCATTCTATTTCAAATAACTCAAATCTATTAGTGTGACGCGCTTCCATCCGTATACAATACATTGGTTGCAAACAGTCTAGAAGTACACAAAGGGGCCTTTCACAGCTAGTGAACAGTTGTGTGCAGTGTTCACTGTAGTCTGAGGTTTTCATTTTTGGAGTGCAGATCACGCTCCAGTTAGTTCTTCAACCACTGCTGGTTGTAGTCTGCTGAGCGTGTGCCACTGCCTCATCCTTGACATTTTTCTCTAATTGGTGCTGCTCCATTCAATTGAAATTAACAGTGATCTATTAGTGTGACGTGCTTCCATCCGTATCCAATACATTGGTTGCAAACACTATAGAAGTACACAAAGGGTCCTTTCACAGCTAGTGAACAGTTGTGTGCAGTGTTCACTGTAGTCTGAGGTTTTCATTTTTGGAGTGCAGATCACGCTCCAGTTAGTTCTTCAAACAATGCTGGTTGTAGTCTGCTGAGCGTGTGTCACTGCCTCATCCTTGACATTTTTCTCAAATTGGTGCTGCTACATTCTATTTCAAATAACTCAAATCTATTAGTGTGACGCGCTTCCATCCGTATACAATACATTGGTTGCAAACAGTCTAGAAGTACACAAAGGGGCCTTTCACAGCTAGTGAACAGTTGTGTGCAGTGTTCACTGTAGTCTGAGGTTTTCATTTTTGGAGTGCAGATCATGCTCCAGTTAGTTCTTCAAACAATGCTGGTTGTAGTCTGTTGAGCGTGTGCCACTGCCTCATCCTTGACATTTTTCTCTAATTGGTGCTGCTCCATTCTATTTCAAATAACTCAAATCTATTAGTGTGACGCGCTTCCATCCTTATACAATACATTGGTTGCAAACAGCCTTTTTGTTAAGGTACAGTATTATATCGACATTGTACAGGTGTCGCTATTCAGTCTGATAACTAGATATCATTCACCTTTTCTATCAGTTGTCGTTGTTTCAGCACCACTTGCAGGTATATATTTTGCTATTGTGACTATGCACTATTGACTTTAACAAAGTAATGCATGATTTTTGTTACCGATTCTCATGTTTACATGATGGACCTTTATGATATGGGTTGTTAAATTTTTAATTAAATATGTATTTTTTCAAATGACACAAATATAAGTAATGTTGAAGAGGACTAGTCCTACATCCATTGTTTGCACAATATTACAGGTGTACATCACGTCCCTTAATCAACAATGGATTATTATATTTACTAGTATGCTTTTATTTAAAAGCCAAGAAGACTGAAGGCTAACCTTCGCACTGCAGCTGTTGTCAAAGTTCAACCCACATTATGCACTTCCAACATTGCAGCATTTGAGGCATGATGTGAGTTGGATACCCTATAGCATAATTAGGCTTTTGTGTTAGCATTTGTGTTCGACATGTGGATATCTGCAGTAATATGTCACAATTATTTTGTTACAGATTTGTGACAAAGACTAATAATTTTATGGTTTTAAAGGTGACATTTCACTTGTTTACAGCTTAGAAATAAGGGTGTAGCCTCTTATCTATGTGTAGCAGTAGCCACTTTAACATGTCATGTTTTTTTCAACATGTGTAGCTAGCTAGCAGTAATTTTTGCCTGACACACAGCAGGGGAACAGCAGGCGTTACTGAACCCCACAAACACATCAGCGATTGTTTTGATCTGTGCATCCAACACTTCTGAGCAGCAACTGGCAGTGTTGAAGCCCAGGGTCAAGGAGGGTGTAGGCAGAGGCCTAGTATGAGATGTTAGAAGTTTAATTTGGAGTTAGCAGCATTAATTTTTGCCAGACACACAGCAGGGGAACAGCAGGCGTTACTGAACCCCACTAACACTATAGCTTGTGTATTGGTCTGTGGACACGACACTTCTGAGCAGCAACTGGCAGTGTTGTAGCCCAGGGAGTAGAGTTCAGGTGGTAGAAAGATGAACATAACAGGAGACATGGATAACTGTTATGATTTGGTAGCTGAGGAGTGCAGGTAAAAAAGGCAATACACCAGAGCAGTTGGAATCTATGAGATTGCAGTACCCTGACTAACCACCACAACTAGAGGCAGCCGTGGAGCGTTCCTAAGTTGGTCCTAGACGCCTCGTCACAGCCTGAGAAACTAACTACACCTAAAGATAGAAATAGGAAAGCTATCTGCCCCGGAGCAGAACCCCAAAGATAATAGAAAGCCCCCAAACATGTAATGGTGGTTAGACAAGATGAAATACTGACACAGAAAGAAAATAGTATGAGCAAACGCTGGGGCCCAAACTAACTAAATAGAAAAGGAAAGGAAGGGTACTTACTGCAATCCCAGAAAACCCTGAAAAGCACCAACTCTACTAATTTCAAAATCACCTGAGATCACACGACCTCTACCACCTAAATTAGTTCTCTGGTGTAACAAAATCAAAACAGCAGCCACTGAAAAAACTGGAAAAAGCAAAAGTACAAACATCAGTGGCTGAACTAAACTGAGAGGGCAAAAGCCCCCGGAGGGGACCCTGAAGGCCCCCACAGAAGTGCAGGACAAAATGCAAAAATATAGCACAAAAACAAAAAGAAGAAAATGTCTTATCTGTTAGCAGGAGATGCAGACACGACACAGCAGGCTACAAGGGAAACTGGAATCAAGGATTCAGACCAGAACAATTGTGGCCGGTGATACTGTTATGATTTGATAGCTGAGGAGTGCAGGTAAAAAAGGCAATACACCAGAGCAGTTGGAATCTATGAGATTGCAGTACCCTGACTAACCACCACAACTAGAGGCAGCCGTGGAGCGTTCCTACGTTGGTCCTAGACGCCTCGTCACAGCCTGAGAAACTAACTACACCTAAAGATAGAAATAGGAAAGCTATCTGCCCCGGAGCAGAACCCCAAAGATAATTTGAACCTGCTACGCTGCGTTCCCTGAGGACTTAGATTTTAAGGCAAAAAACAATTTACAATTATTTTTGAAATTCTGAAACTTAGCTCGATCCCCTAAAAACAAATCTGGCATGGGAATCCTAGGTTCCACAACAGGCAACCTAGCAAGATAGGTAGCAATACTCTGAACCTCAGTGGCAAGCTGATCCACACGGCCAGACAACTGTGCAAACTCCATTGAGAGAAAAGATCCTCCCCAGCACCCAGAGATACAGAGGGAAAAAAATGCAACAAACAGAAAAATATCTCTGACAACTCTGACAACCTTTTTTTTTTTTTTTTTTTACAATATTTTTCCCTTCTGTGAGTACCATATAATTTTCAGTTTGGGCCGGTGATACTGTTACTGTTATGATTTGGTGCTTTTCAGGGTTTTCTGGGATTGCAGTAAGTACCCTTCCTTTCCTTTTCTATTTAGTTAGTTTGGGCCCCAGCGTTTGCTCATACTATTTTCTTTCTGTGTCAGTATTTCATCTTGTCTAACCGCCATTACATGTTTGGGGGCTTTCTATTATCTTTGGGGTTCTGCTCCGGGGCAGATAGCTTTCCTATTTCTATCTTTAGGTGTAGTTAGTTTCTCAGGCTGTGACGAGGCGTCTAGGACCAACGTAGGAACGCTCCACGGCTGCCTCTAGTTGTGGTGGTTAGTCAGGGTACTGCAATCTCATAGATTCCAACTGCTCTGGTGTATTGCCTTTTTTACCTGCACTCCTCAGCTACCAAATCATAACAGATAACGTTGCCAACCAGTTATTTAATCTGAAACCGGACAGGCATATTCATGCGAGATCCATGCCTTGTTTATTTTCTGAAAAGTAAGCCGGTCTACATTATCGGAGGATAGTCGCATGCGACGGTCTGTTAGTACACCACCTGCAGCACTAAAGAAGCGCTCCGATAATACACTGACAGCAGGGCAAGCCAGCACCTCCAATGCATACTGGCTAAGCTCTGGCCATGTATCCAGCTTAGAGACCCAAAACTTGAATGGGGAAGAGCCATCTGGGAGTACACTGAGAGGGCAAGACATGTAGTTTGTCACCATCTTACGGAAACGTTGCCTCCTGCTGACTGGAGCCGTCTCGGATGGTGTAGACATTGGTGGCGCTGCCACAAAACTTTGCCACATTTGGAACATACTGGTCTTGCTGTTGTGAATGTGCTAGAAATGAATTCTGAGCAGAATCTCCCTCTGGTGGTTACAAACAGTACTGAACTATCCAATGAAGATTGTGAAGATTGGAGATCAGGTGTTACTGACTGGTCTTATATAAGGGAGGTTCCCTCCCATCAGGGTTGCCGGTGATCAATTGTTCTGTCTCATCTTTGATTCCTGTACACTTTGTAGCTTGCTGTTTCGTGCCTGCATCTATTGCTAACAGATAAGATATTTTCTTCTTTTATTTTTTTGTGCTTGTTTTTTGCATTTTGTCCTGCACTTCTGTGGGGGTCTGCCGGGTCACCTTGGGGGGCTTGTGCTCCTCTCAGTTTAGTTCAGCCACTGTTGTTTGTTCATTTGCCTTTTCCAGTTTTTTCAGTGGCTGCTGTTTAGTTTTTGTTACACCAGAGAACAAATTTAGGTGGTAGAGGTCGTGTGATCTCAGGTGTTTTTGTAATTAGTAGAGTTGGTACTTTTCAGGGTTTTTTGGGATTGCAGTAAGTGCCCTTCCTATCCTTTTCTATTTAGGAAGTTTGGGCCCCAACGTTTGCTCATACTATTTTCTGTCTGTGTCAGTATTTATTCTTGTCTAACCGCCATTACATGTTTGGGGGCTTTCTATGTTCTTTGGGGATCTGCTCCGGGGCAGATAGCTTTCCTCTTTCTATCTTTAGGTGTAGTTAGCTTCTCAGGCTGTGACGAGGCGTCTAGGACCAACGTAGGTACGCTCCACGGCTGCCTTTAGTTGTGGTGGTTAGTCAGGGTACTGCAATCCCATAGATTCCAACCTCTCTGGTGTATTGCCTTTTTTGCCTGCTCTCCTCAGCTACCAAATCATAACATCTTGCCCTGTGCAGAGGCGCTGCTTGTGCTCCCTCTTGTTGCAGAGTTGTCTCCACTGCCTCGACGCACACAGCTGCTTTGTAAAGCAGTAGCAGCAGCAGTGCTCTCTGCTGGAATGGAGAACATTATGGATTGCACCAGTGTGTCTTGGTACTCCCGCATTTTACGCTCCCGGTTCAACGGTGTAATGAGGCTTTGTAACTTGTCACGGTAGCGAGGGTCTAGGAGGGTGGACACCCAATAATCAGACGTGGTGAGAATGTGGGCGATGCGGCGGTCGTTTCTCAGGCACTGCAGCATGAAATCAACCATGTGCTGCAGACTCCCAACTGGCCAAGAAACGCTGTCCCCTGCAAGAGGCGTCATCTCTGCCTGCTCTGCATCACCCCACCCTCGCTATACATACTGACTAGAGCGTTGTGTACCTCCCTCTGGAGCGATGTCTTCCTCCTCCATTGACTCCTCCTCATCCTCCTCACAAAGTGAGCCCTGCCCAGCCCTTTGTGAGGAACCACGTTGCGCTGACTGTCCAGAAGGTGATGGAATTTGTGACTCCTCATCCTCCACCTCTTCCAAAACCTCATCCCTTAGTGCTTGCAGTGTTTTTTGAAGCAGACAGATAAGAGGGACAGTCAGGCTGACTAGTGCATCATCTGCACTCGCCATCCGCGTTGACTCATCAAACGCACGCAAAACGTGGCAGATGTCCTTCATAGAGTCCTTCGCCAGTCCTTACACTGGCTGCCCATTCATTATAGGATACAACTCAAAGTACTGGTTGTCACCCACAAAGCTCTCCACAGTGCAGCACCCCCCTACATCTCCTCCCTCATTTATATCTATCGGCCTAACCGACTGCTGCGCTCTGCAAACGACCTTCAACTAACCTCTGCACTAATCCGTACCTCCCACTCCCGACTCCAAGACTGCGCCAATCCTCTGGAATGCTCTACCCCAAGAAATTAGGACTATCCGCAATTAGCATGGTTTCAGGCGCTCCCTCAAAACACATTTGTTCAGAGCGGCCTATCACATTCACTAATCAAAGTCATTCTATGTGTAAGTCTGTGTGTGTAGCCCATTCACTATCTCCATCCATCCATCACTCCCTCAAAATGGCTGGACCATCATTGTAAATACACCATTGTATATAAACACCTGGACTTTGTATCTCCCCCACCTCATTGTAGATTGTAAGCTCTCACGAGCAGGGGCGGCTTATATTGCTTTAATTATTGTATTGTTAACGTTGTTACTTATGACTTGTGTTCTGAAACTGTTAAACTGTACAGCGCTGCGGAATATGTTGGCGCTATATAAATAAAGATTATTATTATTATTATTATAGAGGCCCACTCAGTAGTGGTGAAGTGTGAACGGCGCAAATTGCGAGATGATTGCGCCTGATGCAGCTGATACTCCATTACTGTTGGTTGCTGCTCACACAACCGCTCAAACATATGTAAAGTGGAATTCCACCTGGTGGGTACGTCACATATGATGCGATGTTCAGGAAGGCGAAATCTGCGTTGCAGAGCTGCAATCAGCGATCTGGCCATGCTGGAACGTCGCAAGTGAGCGCACTATAGGCGGACCTTGTGCAGCAGTGCATCAAGATCCGGATAGTCCCTCAAAAAACTCTGCACGACCAAGTTGAGCACATGTGCCAGACATGGTATGTGAGTGAGGTTGCCAAGGCCCAGAGCTGCCACCAGATTTCGGCCATTGTCACACACTACCAAGCCTGGCTGGAGATTCGCTGGCAAAAACCACACGTCGCTCTCCTGCTTGATGGCATTCCAGAGCTCCTGCGCTGTGTGGCTTCGATTCCCCATGGAAATTAATTTCATGACGGCCTGTTGACGTTTGGCCACGGCTGTGCTCATATTGGTCGCAACAGGTAAGCGTTCACGGGTCCATGTGGAGTTAGACAGTGACGGCTCCTGCAGCGATGATTCTGAGGAACTGGAGTAGGAGGAGGAGTCAATGTGTACAGACTTGATTCCTGCAATCCTTGGAGTTGGCAGAACACGTACAGCGCCACTCGCAAGATCAGTACCCGGCTCCACAACATTGACCCAATGGGCAGTGAGGGAAAGGTATCGTCCCTGGCCATGGGTACTGGTCCACGCATCGGTGGTCAGGTGGACCTTGCTACTGACGGCGTTTAGTAGCGCATGTTTAATTTTTCCCTCAACATGCTTTTGCAGACCAGGGACAGCTTGCCTGCTGAAATGAAATCGGCTTGGCACATTGTATTGTGGGACTGCCAATGATATTAAGTTACGTAAACTGTCAGTCTCCACCAGCCTGAATGACAGCATTTCAAGGGACAGGAGTTTTGCAATGCCAGCATTCAGAGCCTGTGCTCGTGGAAGGTTTGCCGAATATGGCCGTCTTTTATCCCATGCCTGTGCTACCGATGGCTGTTTTGTGGCCTGGGAGTGTGAGGATGACAGGGAACTTGCTGCTGTGGGTGGAATAACACTTTGTCTCTGGACAACAGTGACCGAGGTTCTTCCATGGCGATCCTGTGAGGAAGTCGAACCAGCTGTGTGTGAGCTCGATGAAGATGCTTCAACACGACCTGAAGATGTAGGTGCTGCTGTAGGTTGGCCTACATCTCCAGTGTGTCTTTGTAACTCAACTACGTACTTTGTCCGCACATGTTTCCACATATTAGTGGTATTGGTTACTGACACTTTTACCTCTTTTTACTTTTTGATTACACAGCTTGCATTTGACATAGCAAATATCATCTGCAAGTGTGTCAAAAAAGGACCACGCAGTGCAAGTCCTGGGAGCGCACGTTTTGACTTTTGGAAGACAACTGCTCCGAACAGGTGCCAAACTGGAGGCTACAGGCAACCGAGTCTGCAGCCTAACTCTCCCTCCTGTTTGTACCGTTGGGGCAATGTCTTCCTCTATCTTCCTTCTATCACTAACCACTTCTCTAGGCCTCTCACAGCTTTCAACCTCTGAGACACACAAGGATGGTAACACCCTTGACCTGGTCTTTGTCCGCCTCTGTTCAATCTCCCACCTAAATAACTCACCGCTTCCACTGTCTGACCACAACATTCTCTCCTTCACGCTCACAAATCCTCCACCATCCCAGCGCACTCCTACCTACCACACATTCAGAAATCTACAAGCCATTAACCCTCAGACACTTTCAGATTCCCTACACTCATCACTGTCCCCAATCTCCTCTTTTTCCTGTCCTGATCTGGCTGTTCATCACTATAATGACACTCTTAGAAGCACCCTTGACCAAGTAGCGCCGCTCACCCTCAGAACTTCCAAACACACAGTAAAACAGCTCTGGCTCACATTACAAACTCAACTTCTTCAGCGATGCTCTAGGAGTGCTGAACGCCTTTGGAGAAAAACCCGCACACCACAAGACTTCATCCACTTTATGTAACGCTGGTATTGTCTGTACTTTGTTTTCCAGCGTTACTTTGCATGTTTTTTGCATTAACCCTTTTGCTCCTTTCCCCCTAACCAGCTGGGATACTGTTGTCTGTTACCTATATGGATGCTGCTCAGTTCCCGGCTCTGCTGCGTACCCGTACTTGCGTGAGTGGCTCCGCTGCTTTGCATGACCGCCCGCATGTGCGGTTCCTGACTTGCTGTGAAAGCCGTCCGTAGCTTGCAAAGTCCTCTGCAGTGGTGCATGACTTACTGCGTGGTTGGCAGCAGCCATTGTTGGGTTCCCTCTGTGTTGTGCTGTCTGGCTCTGCATAGGGGGCGCGGCCCACACCTGTCCTGCTTTTATGTGGATTGGGTGTTTACTAGAATTACTGCTCCAGCCTATCGCTGTGAAGCAGCTCATATATAAAGTTCCCCAGCCCTAGTGGGCGTTGCCAGAGCTTCGCATTGAATCCACACTGAATCCCTGAACCTAGCCGTATGTGGTTGTGTGTTCAGCTCCTGCTCTGAAGTTGATCAGCTCTGGAGAGCTGATTCCCTGTTCCTGCTGTGTCTTGTTCCCTGATCCTGGATCAAACCCGGTACCTGAATGTCTGAATTGTGTCTTGTGTTTCCGCCTATGCTGGGGCTGATTACCCAGATCGCCGTTCCTGGAGGCTGTATATCCAGGCCTGTTCCTGCTGTGTCTAATTACCTGAACCCCTGATCTTAGATCGCATCCTGTACCTGACTTTCTGAACTGTGTCCTCTGTGTTATGTTCCTGAAATCCTGCTGTGTCCTGAACCCTGTGCCAGTGACTGTGAATCCTTGCTATATAACCTGAGTTCATCTTGGAAGGAGGAGTCCGGTGTGTGCTGAGTTTCTGTTACTCTGTGCTCAGCCTCTGTGCAATCCCCGGCCAGCTCCCGTTGAGCCTGGCGGGGCTTGCACCAGACCGCTGGGGTTCCTTTTCAGGTCGCTGCCAGATGTCCGGTTCCTATGCCTGATGACCATGGCCTGATGTCCGATGTCCGACGACCACTTCCAGATGTCCGGATCCTATCCTTCTTGCCTGATGTCCGGATCCTGCCGATCATTGCCAGATGTCCGGAGCCTGCTGATCGGTGCCAGATGTCCGGAGTCCGAGGCCTGTGTTCCAGTCCGTGTTCCTGTGATTCAATCCATGTTCCTGTCCGTGTTCCTGACTCCCTGAGACCCAGTCCGTGTTCCTGTCTGTGTTCCTGACTCTCTGAGATCCAATCCGTGTTCCTGTTGTTCCTGTGCAGTCTAACTCTGTTTCAGCCATCAGCTCCTGATTCCAGTTACCTGTTTGTTACCTGTCGGCTTGCCTGTTTGCCATCCGTCTGCAGTTCCTTCCAGAGGTTCGGACGTCATCTGCAGAGATCCCCGGCTCTTGCCTGCTCACCTAGGAGCGATCATCTGCCATCCGACTGCAGCTCCATCCGGAAGTTCGGACATCATCTGCAGAGATCCCCGGCTCTTGCCTGCTCACCTGGGAGCGATCATCTGCCATCCGACTGCAGCCTACCTGGAGGCTCCACCATATCAGGTCGTATATACCTGCCTGTCTAGAGACTGCCTGGTCACTTACTGTGACAACCTGCCTGTCTAGAGACTGCCTGGTCACTTGCCGTGACAACCTGCCTGTCCCAGAGACTGCCCTGGTCACTTTCCGTGACAACCTGCCTGTCCCAGAGACTGCCTGGTCACTTGCCGTGACAACCTGCCTGGTCACTTGCCGTGACAACCTGCCTGGTCACTTGCCGTGACAACCTGCCTGCCTGGTCACTTGCCGTGACAACCTGCCTGCCTGGTCACTTGCCGTGACAACCTGCCTGCCTGGTCACTTGCCGTGACAACCTGCCTGCCTGGTCACTTGCCGTGACAACCTGCCTGCCCTGGTCACTTGCCGTGACAACCTGCCTGTCCCAGAGATTGCCCTGGTCACTAGCCGTGACAACCTGCCTGTCCCAGAGACTGCCTGGTCACTTGCTGTGACAACCTGCCTGTCCCAGAGACTGCCTTGGTCACTTGCCGTGACAACCTGCCTGTCCTGCCGGTTCCTCCTTGGTCTACCCTGTGATGACGTCTGTCCTGGGTCGGTGTCTGATGTTCTCCTGCTGAGCCTGTGCTACGCCTGAGGCCTGAGAGAGAGGCCATACTAGTATGCCCGTGCCAGATGATCCTGGACTTCATCAACCCGTGATGACCCCGCCATCGTCTGAAGTCTGTCTGAGGTCGGTGTCTGATGTTCTCCTGCTGAGCCTGTGCTACGCCTAAGGCCTGAGAGAGAGGCCGTCCAAGTATGCCCGTGCCAGATAACCCTGGACTGCATCTACCCGTGATGTCCTCCAGCACTCGTCTGTGATCCTGAGTCGTGTACCCTTCTCTGATGTGCGGAATCGGGAGCCCGGTCTTTTGTTCTGTTTTATGTACTGTGTTTCTTTAAGTAAACTTTATGTTTCTTCTTACCTGAAGTTGTGCGGTGTTGTCTAGTCCTGCAGGTCGCCACCTTGCCCACATGCTCAGCTGCCACGGATCCCGGTCGCTGCCCTTCCCTAGTCCGGGCAGGCCCGGGTCTCCCTCCGTGGTCCAGTGGGTCCACATTCTCATCATCTGGGACCCATGCCTCACGTCGTCGTGGACTGGCGGCGTGGGAGCATTGGCTAGCTAGGCAAGCTATGCCATGTCCCGGCGCCCCACAGCCGTGGGAAGCGCTACAGTAAGCTCTGGCCATGGACTCCGCTGAGCATGTGCGGTCTGCAGGACTTTCTCCAAGCTCCACCTGATGTGTGAACTAGACTACTTGGTCCCCACAGGGTAAGTGGACTAGATGGCTCGATTCCCCGCTTGGTCAGCGGTTCGGACTTTTCGAGCTATTAACTCTGCTGCCATATTGTGAACTATGGGACTTACCGCCAAACCCAAGTGAATTTTTCTGGGGAATTTTTTTTTACTTGGGTCTTCAGAAGAGGGGGCCTGAGGAGGGGGATACTGTAACGCTGGTATTGTCTGTACTTTGTTTTCCAGCGTTACTTTGCATGTTTTTTGCATTAACCCTTTTGCTCCTTTCCCCCTAACCAGCTGGGATACTGTTGTCTGTTACCTATATGGATGCTGCTCAGTTCCCGGCTCTGCTGCGTACCCGTACTTGCGTGAGTGGCTCCGCTGCTTTGCATGACCGCCCGCATGTGCGGTTCCTGACTTGCTGTGAAAGCCGTCCGTAGCTTGCAAAGTCCTCTGCAGTGGTGCATGACTTACTGCGTGGTTGGCAGCAGCCATTGTTGGGTTCCCTCTGTGTTGTGCTGTCTGGCTCTGCATAGGGGGCGCGGCCCACACCTGTCCTGCTTTTATGTGGATTGGGTGTTTACTAGAATTACTGCTCCAGCCTATCGCTGTGAAGCAGCTCATATATAAAGTTCCCCAGCCCTAGTGGGCGTTGCCAGAGCTTCGCATTGAATCCACACTGAATCCCTGAACCTAGCCGTATGTGGTTGTGTGTTCAGCTCCTGCTCTGAAGTTGATCAGCTCTGGAGAGCTGATTCCCTGTTCCTGCTGTGTCTTGTTCCCTGATCCTGGATCAAACCCGGTACCTGAATGTCTGAATTGTGTCTTGTGTTTCCGCCTATGCTGGGGGCTGATTACCCAGATCGCCGTTCCTGGAGGCTGTATATCCAGGCCTGTTCCTGCTGTGTCTAATTACCTGAACCCCTGATCTTAGATCGCATCCTGTACCTGACTTTCTGAACTGTGTCCTCTGTGTTATGTTCCTGAAATCCTGCTGTGTCCTGAACCCTGTGCCAGTGACTGTGAATCCTTGCTATATAACCTGAGTTCATCTTGGAAGGAGGAGTCCGGTGTGTGCTGAGTTTCTGTTACTCTGTGCTCAGCCTCTGTGCAATCCCCGGCCAGCTCCCGTTGAGCCTGGCGGGGCTTGCACCAGACCGCTGGGGTTCCTTTTCAGGTCGCTGCCAGATGTCCGGTTCCTATGCCTGATGACCATGGCCTGATGTCCGATGTCCGACGACCACTTCCAGATGTCCGGATCCTATCCTTCTTGCCTGATGTCCGGATCCTGCCGATCATTGCCAGATGTCCGGAGCCTGCTGATCGGTGCCAGATGTCCGGAGTCCGAGGCCTGTGTTCCAGTCCGTGTTCCTGTGATTCAATCCATGTTCCTGTCCGTGTTCCTGACTCCCTGAGACCCAGTCCGTGTTCCTGTCTGTGTTCCTGACTCTCTGAGATCCAATCCGTGTTCCTGTTGTTCCTGTGCAGTCTAACTCTGTTTCAGCCATCAGCTCCTGATTCCAGTTACCTGTTTGTTACCTGTCGGCTTGCCTGTCTGCCATCCGTCTGCAGTTCCTTCCAGAGGTTCGGACGTCATCTGCAGAGATCCCCAGCTCTTGCCTGCTCACCTAGGAGCGATCATCTGCCATCCGACTGCAGCTCCATCCGGAAGTTCGGACATCATCTGCAGAGATCCCCGGCTCTTGCCTGCTCACCTGGGAGCGATCATCTGCCATCCGACTGCAGCCTACCTGGAGGCTCCACCATATCAGGTCGTATATACCTGCCTGTCTAGAGACTGCCTGGTCACTTACTGTGACAACCTGCCTGTCTAGAGACTGCCTGGTCACTTGCCGTGACAACCTGCCTGTCCCAGAGACTGCCCTGGTCACTTTCCGTGACAACCTGCCTGTCCCAGAGACTGCCTGGTCACTTGCCGTGACAACCTGCCTGGTCACTTGCCGTGACAACCTGCCTGGTCACTTGCCGTGACAACCTGCCTGCCTGGTCACTTGCCGTGACAACCTGCCTGCCTGGTCACTTGCCGTGACAACCTGCCTGCCTGGTCACTTGCCGTGACAACCTGCCTGCCTGGTCACTTGCCGTGACAACCTGCCTGCCCTGGTCACTTGCCGTGACAACCTGCCTGTCCCAGAGATTGCCCTGGTCACTAGCCGTGACAACCTGCCTGTCCCAGAGACTGCCTGGTCACTTGCTGTGACAACCTGCCTGTCCCAGAGACTGCCTTGGTCACTTGCCGTGACAACCTGCCTGTCCTGCCGGTTCCTCCTTGGTCTACCCTGTGATGACGTCTGTCCTGGGTCGGTGTCTGATGTTCTGCTGCTGAGCCTGTGCTACGCCTGAGGCCTGAGAGAGAGGCCATACTAGTATGCCCGTGCCAGATGATCCTGGACTTCATCAACCCGTGATGACCCCGCCATCGTCTGAAGTCTGTCTGAGGTCGGTGTCTGATGTTCTCCTGCTGAGCCTGTGCTACGCCTAAGGCCTGAGAGAGAGGCCGTCCAAGTATGCCCGTGCCAGATAACCCTGGACTGCATCTACCCGTGATGTCCTCCAGCACTCGTCTGTGATCCTGAGTCGTGTACCCTTCTCTGATGTGCGGAATCGGGAGCCCGGTCTTTTGTTCTGTTTTATGTACTGTGTTTCTTTAAGTAAACTTTATGTTTCTTCTTACCTGAAGTTGTGCGGTGTTGTCTAGTCCTGCAGGTCGCCACCTTGCCCACATGCTCAGCTGCCACGGATCCCGGTCGCTGCCCTTCCCTAGTCCGGGCAGGCCCGGGTCTCCCTCCGTGGTCCAGTGGGTCCACATTCTCATCATCTGGGACCCATGCCTCACGTCGTCGTGGACTGGCGGCGTGGGAGCATTGGCTAGCTAGGCAAGCTATGCCATGTCCCGGCGCCCCACAGCCGTGGGAAGCGCTACACTTTAAATTCATGTTAAGAACTTATAATGCTGCCCTTCACCTCGCCAAACAGACCTACTTCACCACCCTGATCTCCTCACTAGCCAACAACCCCAAGAAACTTTTTGACACTTTTCACTCCCTCCTCAGGCCAAAAGCACAAGCCCCTATCACAGACATTTGTGCTGACGACCTGGCCTCCCATTTTATATAAAAAATAGATACTATCCGTCAGGAAATCTGCTCTCAACCACCAAGGGCTGTGACTCCCATCCCACCCTGCTGTTCCCCTGGCTAACTTTCCACATTTGATCCCATCACAGAAGAAGAAGTCTCCAGAGTCCAGACTCCTCTCTTCCTCTCGTCCGACTACATGCACTACCGGCCCCATTCCCTCACATCTCCTCCAGTCTCTCTCTCCAGTTGTCACAACTCACCTAACTAAAATCTTTAATCTCTCACTCTCCTCTGGCATTTTCCCATCTGCCTTCAAACACTCCATCATTACTCCACTACTAAAGAAACCCGCTCTTGACCCTTCCTGCACAAACAACTACAGACCGGTCTCCAATCTCCCCTTCATCTCTAAACTTTTGGAGCGCCTAGTCTTCTCCCGCCTCACCCGTTACCTCTCCAATCACTCCTCCTAGACCCTTCACAGTCCGGCTTCCGCACCCTACATTCGACCGAAACTGCACTCATCAAAGTGAGCAATGACCTTCTTACAGCAAAACGTAACGGTGACCACTCTTTGCTCATTCTTCTCGACCTTTCTGCAGCTTTCGACACGGTTTACCACCGTCTCCTACTGTCTAGGCTCCACTCACTAGGTATTAAGGACACTGTTCTCTCCTGGTTCTCCTCCTATCTTTCTGACCGCTCCTTCAGTGTTTTGTTCTCTGGCTCCACGTCATCTTCTCTTCCTCTCACTGTCGGTGTACCCCAGGGCTCAGTCCTTGGCCCCCTTCTCTTCTCTCTCTACACAGCCACAATTGGAAAGACCATCAGCAGATTTTGCTTTCAGTACAATCTTTATGCTGATGACACACAACTATACACGTCATCCCCCGACCTCACCCCCGCTGTACTACAGAACGCCACCGACTGTCTGTCCGCAGTCTCCAACATCATGTCCGCTCTGTATCTGAAACTCAACCTCTACAAAACTGAGCTTCTTCTGCTCCCGCCGTCTACTAACCTCCCTAAATTTGACATATCCCTCTCCGTGGGGGGCACCATAATAACACCCCGGCAGCAGGCTCGCTGTCTGGGTGTTATGTTTGACCCCAATCTCTCCTTCACCTCCCATATACAATCTCTTGCCCGCTCTTGCCGCCTACACCTAAAGAACATCTCTAGAATCCGCCCTTTTCTCACCATGGAAACAACAAAAACCCTCACTGTAGCATTGATCCACTCCCGCCTGGACTACTGCAACGCTCTATTACTTGGCCTCCCCATTACTCGACTATCCCCTCTCCAGTCCATCCTTAATGCAGCAGCCAGGGTAATCCATCTGGCTAATCGGTACTCGGACGCGTCCTTACACTGGCTGCCCATTCATTATAGGATACAATTCAAAGTACTGGTTCTCACCCACAAAGCTCTCCACAGTGCAGCACCCCCCTACATCTCCTCCCTCATTTATATCTATCGGCCTAACCGACTGCTGCGCTCTGCAAACGACTTTCGACTAACCTCTGCACTAATCCGTACCTCCCACTCCCGACTACAAGACTTCTCCCGCGCTGCGCCAATCCTCTGGAATGCTCTACCCCAAGAAATTAGGACTATCCACAATTTGCATGGTTTCAGGCGCTCCCTCAAAACACATTTGTTCAGAGCGGCCTATCACATTCACTAATCAAAGTCATTCTATGTATTCTGTGTAAGTGTGTGTGTGTGTCTAGCCCATTCACTATCTCCATCCCTCACTCCCTTAAGATGGCTGGACCATCATTGTAAATGCACCATTGTATATAAACACCTATACTTTGTATCTCCCCCACCTCATTGTAGATTGTAAGCTGTCACGAGCAGGGGCGACTTATTTTGCTTTAATTATTGTATTGTTAACGTTGTTACTTATGACCTGTGTTCTGAAACTGCTAAACTGTAAAGCGCTGTGGAATATGATGGCGCTATATAAATAAATATTATTATTATTATTATTCCTCTGAGCTGCTCCCACCACCTTCCTGTTCCTCACGCCATGTTGGGTCTTGGACCTCATCATCTCCACTACCCTCTTCCAACACCTGCTGCTGTTGGGTGGTCTGGCCAGCACCATGCTCAACAGAAACTGGCACCTGAGTCTCATCATCATCAGATGCGTTCTGCGGTGTGCTGACCATCGGCACTGTCTCACCCGCCTCTTCAGATTCAGAGAGACACAGCTGTTGCGCATCACTGCATACTCCCTCTTCTTCACATTCCAGAATGCTGCTAGGCTGGGCCCCTGTTTGCAAGCCAACAGATTCTGAGAACAGAAGCAGACACTCAGCTGGCTCCTGTACAGAACTCTCTGACTGCCTGGGCAATTTGGCAGGCGGTGAAGAGACAGATGGTTGCTCAACAGTGCTGTGGTCCTGAGAGGAGGTGGAAGCAATTGAAGTCGATGCATTGGCTGACATCCAACCAACAACGGCTTCAATTTGTTCTTCCCGCAGCAGGGGGGTACGCCGACCTCCTACAAAAGTGCGCATAAAGGAACGCTCACGGGGAAAACTGGTGGATGCTGTGTCACTGGTGGCGGCAGCAGCCACAGAATCCCCACGTCGTCTCCCTGCTGAAACTCCACGGCCACGACTACGTGCCTTACTCCCTGCCTTCTTCATCTTGGTAGATTGATAAAGAAAGTCTGAAAAGTTATAAGGCCTAAGTGTGGTTATTCCGCAGAGACTGCAGTGAACACTGCACACAACTGTTCACTAGGTGTGAAAGGCCCCTTTGTGTACTTCTATAGTGTTTGCAACCAATGTATTGTATACGGATGGAAGCGCGTCACACTAATAGATTTTAGTTATTTGAAATAGAATGGAGCAGCACCAATTAGAGAAAAATTTCAAGGATGTGCCAGTGACACACGCTCAGCAGACTACAACCAGCAGTGGTTGAAGAACTAACTGGAGCGTGATCTGCACTCCAAAAATGAAAAACTCAGACTACAGTGAACACTGCACACAACTGTTCACTACCCAACGCGTCACAGCAGGAAGGCAGTCTGTGCGTCCAAACAAAGGCGCAAGCATACATGCACGTACCCTGTTTATAAAGCTATATAAAAAAAATTATGTAGTAGTGACGCACACTTTATTGAGGTACAGTATTACATCGCCATTCACCATCTGTGGCTATGCAGTCTCATCTATATATACCTTATCTATCCGTTGTCATGCTTGCAAGTCCACAGTCAGGCATAAATAGCAATTTTCACTATGCACTATGCACTTTTTAAAGGTTATGTTTGTTAATAAAAATGATTATTGGCACATATTATGAGTATTACATGATGGAAATTGTATAATTTTTATAAATGTTTAGTGACATTATTCAGCAAATGTAACATTTTATTAATGTCACAGATAACTTGTAATGCTGATGATGTTTTGAAGTCAGACATTCATTGTCTATACAATAAAAATGGTGTACATACTGTTACTTATCCATCATTAATGGATTCAGATATGTACTTGTATGCTTTTATGTACAACCGTATAGCAGATTCCTTAACTAATTTATTTTGTGGTTTGCATTGCTGTTCAACATGTTAATGTATGTGTTTATGTTTGTCAATTCTTTATTTATCTAGATATTTTTTTAAATGAAATCATCATCTTATGGTAGTAAAGGTTATCTTTCTCTTGTTTGAAGTCTAGACATTTAAAATTGACATGTAACAAGGAAAATACTTGATCTAGTATTTAAACATCCTCCTTGACCCTGGGCTCCAACACCGCCAGTTGTTGCTCGGAAGTGCTGTTAGCACAGTCAACACTTGCTCCTGTGTTACTGGGGTTCAGTAATGTCAGCTGTTCCCCTGCTGTGTGTATGTCAAAAAGTCCTGCTGCCTCCACCCTGTTCTCTTCTCATCCCTGGGCTCCAACACCGCCAGTTGTTGCCTGGAAGTGCTGTTAGCACAGTCAACACTTGCTCCTGTGTTACTGGGGTTCAGTAATGTCAGCTGTTCCCCTGCTGTGTGTACGTCAAAAAGTCCTGCTGCCTCCACCCTGTTCTCTTCTCATCCCTGGGCTCCAACACCGCCAGTTGTTGCCTGGAAGTGCTGTTAGCACAGTCAACACTTGCTCCTATGTTACTGGGGTTCAGTAATGTCAGCTGTTCCCCTGCTGTGTGTACGTCAAAAAGTCCTGCTGCCTCCACCCTGTCCTCCTCTCATCCCTGGGCTTCAACACCACCAGTTGTTGCCTAGAAGTGCTGTTAGCACAGTCAACACTTGCTCCTGTGTTACTGGGGTTCAGTAATGTCAGCTGTTCCCCTGCTGTGTGTACGGCAAAAAGTCCTGCTGCCTCCACCCTGTTCTCTTCTCATCCCTGGGCTCCAACACCGCCAGTTGTTGCTCGGAAGTACTTGGCACGGGTACTGACTCCTGCCCAGCCTGGTTACAGCACGACAGCTGTTTCCTGGCAGTGTCAACGTCAATTAGCCTCCAATAAGTTGTCCTGTCGTGTTGCATTCTGGTTAGCCGACTCTATGGTGCCTGCAGTTTAGGTCATTCCTATGTGTGCTGTGGGATATGTAAATAAAGGCTGTTTCCGTTGTGACAATAGGACAAGCACCCACTGTAGGACTGTGTGATTCGGTAACTGCGGACGGCTTGCGGCCTGTCAACTTACATTTTCATGGGTGCCTTATGGTACCCGTCCAGGTTCCAGTACCGTCAGCTGGTTCTCCACAGTGCCTTTGGCTTAGGTGCCTCAACTCGGTATCCGAGTTCCAGCAACGTCTGCTGGTCCTTGGTAGTGCTTTGGAGCACAGGTACCTCCTGCTTAGTAACCGTGTCCCAGTAACGTCAGCTGGTCCTCGGTTGTGCCATTGGCTCTTTTCCTTCTGCTGCCCCTCCGGGTTCCAGCACAGTCAGCTGGTCCTCGTTACTTCCATTGTCTCTTGTACCATCTGATACCCGTCCGGGTTCCAGTAACGTCAGCTGGTTCGCGGAAGTTAGTCAGCCTTCTTGTACCTTCAGCTACATTTACAAATTGAAGATTTTTTAAATGTTTTTTTGGGTAATCACTCTGGATCTCCAACAATGAAGACGACGACCCTGATGACCACCCCGAAGAAGATGACGACCACAAGGACGACGAGCATCAAGCCAACCAGCCTGAACACCATCACAAAGAAGAAATAAAAGATTACCCAGAAGAAGATCACCAACAGGACAAAGAAGGTTAAGACAAACTACAAGATACAGAACAAGAGACAGAAGAACAATAAGCAGAAGATCAAAAAGCAGAAGAACATGAAGTATAAGACTAAAATGAAGAGCTAAATATATGCTCTAAATTATAAGCAGAAGAAGACTAAGCAGTGTATGGGGGTGAGTCCGTTCCTCCTCGTGGTGCCCCTGGAAAATGCCTGATGCTGCAGGCTAAACTGAACACGGACAAATACTGTTGTAATTTAAATCTTTTGTGACAGCAAGAACGGAAGGAAGAAAAATTCATACTTTGACAGATTACAAGTACAGGAATCTCTGTCACAGATAAGAATATGATGAAGAAGATGAAGATGAAGTAGAATATGAAGAAGAATAATAGCTTAATAAGAACAATATGAGTAATGTTAACAAAAAGATGAATAGCAAGAAGTTTAAGAAGAAGATAAAGAAGGTGAAGATGAAGAATAATTGGATGAAAAAGATGATGCTGCTGAAGATTATGAAGGAGAAAGTGTGGCAAAAGTTAAAAAGATGAAGAGCATCGAAGTTGTGAAACATACATATTTGCCAAAATAGAAAAAAGGTTAACAACATTGTCAATTTCTTCGTCAATCCGAACATCTTTAAAAAAATATATATTTATGCTATTCCATTTGATTGGGTTAAACATCTATGCCTTTAATGTCTCCTCAACCTCCCCCAATACATTCTACATTACTCTTTGTTGTTTTCCTTCATGTACAATTAACCAACAAGGCAAGAATGGTTTTTTTTTAATTCCGATATTTTGTTCCCATAGACTTACATTGGATTTCCGGTATCGGTATCGGGTATCGCAGATACTTTTTGGGTATCGGCGATACCAATTCCGATCCGATACTTATTGGTATCGGAAAGTATCGCTCAACTCTACTTATGAGGGCTTGTTTTTTGCGGGACCAGTTGTACTTTTGAATGACACCATCCATTTTATAATGCGATACACTGAAAAATGGAAAAAAAATTTCCAAGTGCATGTAAGTTGCAAAAAAAGTGCAATTGCACAATTGTTTTTTTGCTTTTTTATTTACCATGTTCATTATACTGTAAAACTAACCTGTCATTACGATTTTCCAAGTCAGTATGAACACGCTACCAGACATGCATAGTTTTTTTTTTTTTCTTTTAAGTTGTGAAAAAAATGTGGAATTTTGTAATTCTTGTGTCACCGTTTTCCAAGACCCTTAACGTTTTCACTTTTCGGGATATGGTGTTGTGTGATGGCTGTTTTTTGTGTTCTGAGCTTATACTGTTGTGAACACTTTTAATCTGTCTTCTGAGTTTGGGCTCCCTCTGGTGGTTGTTGCTGGTAATGAAGCTGCCCTGGCTAACAGAAGTCTTCCACCTGACGGGGATGATTGGAAATCAGGTGTTACTGACTGGGGAGATTTAAGTGAGCAGCCTTCCCATGATTCTTGCGGGTGATTGTTTTCTTCCTGAGCCATATGGAAGTCTGCTTGCTCCCTGCTGTGTTCTGCATCTTTCAGATAAGTTATTTTGCTGTTTATTTCTGTGGCTTTTGTTTACCTTTTGCTTTCCTCAGTTTTCTGCCTTGCTGGAGTTAGTTTAGCCATGTCCCCTGCAGGGGCCTGTGCAGGACTCTGTCTCATTTGCCACAGCTTATGCATTTCTAGTTCCCTGTTATTTCACTATCTATTGTTTTCATCCAGTTCACACCAGAGTTCTGATTTAGCAGGGGAGAGATCGTGTGGCCTCAGTATTTTTGCATATCAGACGTGTTGGAATTTTTCTTAGGGTTTTTGCAGGATTGTAGAAAGTATCTTTTCTGTCCTGTTCTATGTAGACAGATTGGGCCCCAGCATTTGCTTACACTATTTTCTGTCTGTGTTTGTGCTTCATCTGACTCACCGACAATATATGTTTGGGGGCTATCTATTCCCTTTGGGCTCTTCTCTGGGGCAGTTAGCTTTCCCCTTTCTCTCTTTAAGCTTAGTTAACTCTTTGGCTGTGTCAAGGCGTCTAGGTCATCGTAGGTATGTCCCACGGCTAGTGTTGAGCGATACGATACTGCAAATATCGGGTATCGGCCGATATTGGCTGTATCGGAATTCCGATCCCGAGTTCCGATATTTTCGTCATATCGGATACCGGAATCGGAATTGTCACTGTCACTGTCAGTGTCCGTCGGTCGGGTCTGTCAGGAGTCAGCAGCACTTACCCGGCAGAAGATCTCCGGCGGTCACATCCCGGGCTGCTTAATGGCCGCCATCCTCTTCTCCCCGGCGGTCACATGCAGTATCTCGCGATAACTGCAGTGACTGCTGGGTAATCGCGGCCGTAAAGCAGTCCGATGACATCACCGCCGGGGAAGCTGGTAAGCAGCTGTGCTGCGCCGGGATGACAGGCTCTGCCTGTCATTCCGATGTAGCAGAGCTGGATCGTCGTGGGACAATCGTTACTATGGACTGCGTCGGACAGGTGGTATACTGTTGGTTTGTTTTTTTTATTTTTTTACAGGAGATCGATGGCGTCGCAGGAATGAGAGAGTAATAAAAAAAATGAAAACTGTGTTGTCTCTTTTATTTCATTAAAAGACTTTTTTCTTGCTGTGTCTTTTTTTTATACATTTAATAACTTTGGGATTAATAATGGATCGGTGTCTTATTGACACCTCTCCATTATTAACCGGGCTTATTGTCACCGTGCAATCAACGGTGACAATAACCCCTTATTACCCCGCTTGCCACCGCTACAGGGCAAGTGGGAAGAGCCGGGTAAAGTGCCACAATTGGCACATCTTTTGATGCGCCAAATTGGGGCTGCTGTAGCCTGGTATTATCAGGCTGTTGAGGGCCAAAATCCATGGGCCTTGACAGTCTTTTAATACCAGGCCGCAGCAGTCTGCATTTTACTTGGCTGGTTAACAAAAATAGGGGGGATCCCCACGCCGTTTTTTTTTCGAGGGGATTCCCTATTTTTGTTAACCAGCCCAGCTAAGCAGACCGCTGTGGCCTGGTATTATCAGGCTTGCAAGGTCCATGGATATTGGATCCTTACCAGCCTGAAAAACCAGGCCTCAGCGGTCTGCTTCATCTGGCTGGTTAACAAAAATAGGGGGGACCCCACGCTAATTTTTTTCGAGGGGATCCCCTATTTTTGTTAATCAGCCAAGATATGCAGACTGCTGTGGCCTGGTATTATCAGGCTGGCAAGGTCCATGGATCTTGGCTCCTTAACAGCCTGAAAATCCAGGCCTCAGCGGTCTGCTTCATCTGGCTGGTTAACAAAAATAGGGGGGACCCCACGCCATTTTTTTTTCGAAGGGAACCCCTATTTTTGTTAATCAGTTCCCTCTGACGTCACTGATGGTGTCCCTGGCTGACCTGAAGTGAAAGTGGAAAGCAATCAATTAAGCTTTCCACTTCCTCTCCTGTCAGCCAGGAGAGGAACTCATTCATTTGGGGGTTTACTGTGAGGCTGCAGCATTAGCTGCGGTCCCTGCAGTAAACATTAACCCTTTCTGAAGGATTACACCGTGGGACCTGACTGTGCATCGGATTGGTAAGAATAATTTTGCTTTATTATTTTATTTTTATTACAGGAAATGGTTTTAGCAGGTAAATAAAATATGGTCAAAAACTGTGTGATTATTTCATTAAACTTCTTTTTTATTAAAGTGTGTGTGTCTGATTTTTCTTTCATACAATAGGATTAATAATTGATAGTTGTCTAATTGACAGCTCTCAATTATTAACCTGGCTTAAAGTGACCTTTCAATTGCAAGGTCATTTTAACCCCTTATTAACCCATTCGCCACCGCTACAGGGCAATGGGAATAGACGGGCAAAGTGCCAGAAAGGGCAAATCTAATTAGAGATTTGCCCTTTCTGGGGTGTCTGGGGGCAGATGTTAGTAGCCGGGGGGGGGGGGGCCAAAAATATCGGAACTAAAAAAACCCCATTCTTTCCTTGTAAACACTAAATATACACACATAGAATACATATATATATATATATATATACATGTCATTGTGACATATATATATACATATATGTATAGTTTATACACTTCTACATAGTAAAATATCCTCTGATTCAATTGCCGGGTAAAGCCGGCTTCAGTGAAAAGACAGAAGCACCCGACATGAAATGACACTTGGTGTACATAGGGTTAACCATGTCTTTTCATGTCCTTTGCTATCTGATTTGCACAAACAATTAAGTCAGTCTATGTGTGCAAAATTTCACACCTGTAGGGGTTAATTAAAGGTGTAAATTCGTAGCAAAAAAGTCTGTTTTTTTTACAACGAATTTACACCTTTAATTAACCCCTACAGGTGTGAAATTTTGCAAACATAGACTGATTTAATTGTTTGTGCAAATCAGATAGCAAACGACATGAAAAGTCATGGTTAACCCTATGTACACCAAGTGTCATTTCATGTCGGGTGCTTCTGTCTTTTCACTGAAGCCGGCTTTACCCGGCAATTGAATCAGAGGATATTTTACTATGTAGAAGTGTATAAACTATACATATATGTATATATATATGTCACAATGACATGTATATATATATAATATGTATTCTATGTGTGTATATTTAGTGTTTACAAGGAAAGAATGGGGTTTTTTTAGTTCCGATATTTTGTTCCCATAGACTTACATGGGACTTCCGGTATCGGTATCGGGTATCGCCGATATTTTAATGGTATCGGCGATACCATTCCGATTCCGATACTTAGGGATATCGGAAAGTATCGCTCAACTCTACCCACGGCTAATTCTAGTTGTGTTGTCAGATTCCTGATCAGAGGAGGAAAAAGTAACTTGGTTTCGTCTAGAGGAATTGAAGAAAGAACGTGTGCGTTTCTTGAGGATAGATTTAGGAGGGAATTTTTGTTTCTCCCACCTTCCCCACTCATAAACTTGTTTGTTGGAATAATCAAAAACATCCCTATTGAACTTTTTTTTCTTTAAAGCCACAATAGAGTCCTCCAAAGCATGCATTTTTGTCTTCAAATCTTTTTGAAAATCTTCAAACATATCAGCCGCCATAATACTTTTTAGGGACAAAAATTTTTTTTCAAGATCACCTTGTATTTTTGTCAATTCTTGGCTCTCATGTTTAACAATTAGCTGCATGAATTGAGCTGAACAGTTGAACAGAAAAGTATTCCATGTTTCAGTAAATTCGTCATTATAAACAGTAGTGGGTATTTTTTTAATTCTTAGACCATGAGGGATCATATTCTGGTGGATGTAATTTTCCAGGGTGGTTTTGTCCCACCAAATACGTGTTTCATTTAATGAAAGTTTTTCAACCTCCTGCATGCGATTAAGAAGGTCAGGGGATGTCTCCAGTGATTTGTTCACAAATTGAAAAACCTGCACTGCACGATCTCTTCTATTAGGATCGATTAGGGACTCCATGGTAAAAAGGTAGAAAAGGCAGTCACAGATGAAATATGAGACTAACGAAAAAATAAGGGATTTTCACCAAATTTCCGTTATACAGACTTTGGCCATGCAAAAGAGATACAAAAATGAGATCTCTTACAGTAGGACTTATTTAGTCCATGAGATGGGAGGGAGCCCGAAAACCAGTAGTAATACAATACAAGTAAGGAATTAGTTCAGCTCACCTCCGTGGATTCAAAGTCCATCCGAGCAAGGATACGTCACTGCCAGACGTTGCAATACATGAAGAAAGGAAAATCCAGCTCCGGAAATAATATAAAAAATCATCCTTTTATTGAGGCAATTAAAATACAAAATTCCAGCATGGCTGCTGTACTGGTCTCAGCGGTGAATAAATGAAGATACCGCAATATACAGTGAAGTCTGGATGCGGGTTTAAACCTTAGAAAAGAATTCATGCTTCATTATTAATGTCATGTGTTTTTAATTATTTTAATTTGTTTAGTTGATTTCACCTGTGTTTCTTTGTTATATTTCACTTGGTGCGATACTGAAGGTTATTCTGATTCTAAGAGCACTTGGTGCTCGAAGCGCGTCCAGACTTCAGTGGGCAGTCACTGTATATTGCGGTATCTTCATTTATTCACAGCTGAGACCAGTACAGCAGCCATGCTGGAATTTTGTATTTTAATTGCCTCAATAAAAGGATGATTTTTTATATTATTTCCGGAGCTGGATTTTCCTTTCTTAGGCTAAGTGCACACGTTCAGGAATATTTGCGTTTTTTTCGCGTTTTTTCGCGGGAAAAAACGCGTCAAAAATGCATGTATTAAGCATCCTATCATTTAGAATGAATTCCGCAAATTTTGTGCACATGGTGCGTTTTTTTCCGCAAAAAAAACGCATCGCGGAAAATCTAGCAGTATGTCCATTAATTTTGCGGATTTCTAGCGTTTTTCCCGCTTTATTATTGACCTAGAAAGTTCAGGAAAAAATCGCGGTAAAAACGCGTCAAAACCGCGCAAAAAACGCGCAAAATCCGCGCAAAAAAACGCGTGTTTTTGCCGAGAAAAAAGTCCGGTTTTGCTCAGGAATATTCTGCAAACATTCTGCAAATGTGTGCACTTAGCCTTAAAGTTGGTTGTCCTCAAAAAATATTCCTATGAAGGTTGCGTCTCCAAAATTTAAGCCAAGGTTCATTGGACCTTATAAGATTTTGGAAATCCTTAATCCCATTTCTTTCCGTTTGGCTCTTCCTGCAACGTTTAAGATTCACAACATTTTTCATAAATCTTTGTTGAAAAGGTTTGTTGAGCCAGTGGTTCCTATGGCTGCTCCCCCTGATCCTGTATTGGTTGAGGGCAATCTGGAGTATGAAGTAGAGAATGTATTGGATTCTCGTCTGGCTAGACGGAGACTCCAATACTCGGTCAAGTGGAAAAGTTATGGTCAGGAGGATAATTCTTGGGTGTTTGCTTCTGACATTAATGCTGAGAGATTGGTTCGCGCCTTTCACTGGGCCCATCCTGTACTGCCTGGTGGCTCAGGTGAGGGTTCGGTGACCCCTCCTCAAGGGAGGGTACTGTTGTGAACACTTTTAATCTGACTTCTGAGTTTGGACTCCCTCTGGTGGTTGTTGCTGGTAATGAAGCTGACCTGGCTAACAGAAGTCTCCACTTGATGGGGATGATTGGAAATCAGGTGTTACTGACTGGGGAGATTTAAGTGAGCAGCCTTCCCATGATTCTTGCCGGTGATTGTTTTCTTCCTGAGCCATTTGGTAGTCTGCTTGCTCCCTGCTGTGTCCTGCATCTTTCAGATAAATTATGTTGCTGTTTATTTCTGTGGCTTTTGTTTACCTTTTGCTTTCCTCAGTTTTCTGCCTTGCTGGAGTCACTTTAGCCATGTCCCCTGCAGGGGCTAGTGCAGGACTCTGTCTCATTTGCCACAGCTTATGCATTTCTAGTTCCTTGTTATTTCATTATCTGTTGTTTTCGTCCAGTTCATACCAGATTTCTGATTTAGGGGGGAGAGGTCGTGTGGCCTCTGTATTTTTGCATATCAGACGTGTTGGAATTTTTCTTAGGGTTTTTGCAGGATTGCAGACAGTATCTTTTCTGTCCTGTTCTATCTAGACAGATTGAGCCCCAGCATTTGCTTACACTATTTTCTGTCTGTGTTTGTGCTTCATCTGACTCACCGACATTATATGTTTGGGGGCTATCTATTCCTTTGGGGCTCTACTCCGGGGCAGTTAGCTTTCCCCTTTCTCTCTTTAGGCTTAGTTAACTCTTTGGCTGTGTCGAGGCGTCTAGGTCATCGTAGGTATGTCCAACGGCTAATTCTAGTTGTGTTGTCAGTTTAGGGGTCTGCAATCCGCTAAGTTACCAACCTCTCTGGTGTTGTGCTGCCTAGCCATTTCTTTGTTGTCCTCCTCGGTTACAATATCATAACATTATACTATTTTTGGATAGATACAATGTTTTCATAGCCTGTTACGGCATTTCAATGTTGAGGCGACTAGAGAACCATAATTCTGGCATTTTGATTCTTTTTACACTATTTACCGATTTGATTAATCAATTTTATATATTTTTTTTAGACCGGACTTTTATGAAGGCAGCAATACAAAATATGTGTATTTTTTATTTGTTTAATTGTTTTATTTTTAATAGGCAAAGGTGGGGAGTAGAGATGAGCGACTTTGCCTTTTTTAGGGTCGAGTCGGGTTTCGTGAAACCCGACTTTCTCAAAAGTCGAGTCGAACGAAATCGGCCAACTATCGCGAAAAGTCGGAGGTCCGACTGAAACACGAAACCCAATGCGAGTCAATGGGGAAGCAAAGTCGGCAGGGAGTGGAGGACATTAAGCACACCTACAGTGCCCATTTCAATGTCAACGACATCAATTCTTATTACTTAGGCTTGGCAACCTTAATTTACTTTATAATAATAGTTACGCATTGAAAACTGGGGGTTATTTGGTTAAAGTTGTGGGGGGGGGTAGGGCTGGCTCCAGGTTTTCGTGCGCCCCGGGTGAAAGAGTGTCAGTGGGCCCCTTTAACACATACCACAATTCATGATGCTCCGATTCGGCACAGAAATATAGGTATAGTACAATGCCAAATACTTCACTTCTTACATTACATGACTGATATCTATTTTAAATTCAACAATAGCTAAAAAACCAGACAGTATATTCCTCCATACAGTATTATGGCCACCACATAGTGCGCCATACAGAATAATGAGCCCCATACAGTTAGGTCCATAAATATTTGGACAGAGACAACATTTATCTAATTTTGGTTCTAGACATTACCACAATGAATTTGAAACAAAACAAATCAGATGCAGTTGAAGTTCAGACTTTCAGCTTTCATTTGAGGGTATCCACATTAAAATTGGATGAAGGGTTTAGGAGTTTCAGCTCCTTAACATGTGCCACCCTGTTTTTAAAGGGACCAAAAGTAATTGGACAATTGACTCCAAGGCTATTTCATGGACAGGTGTGGGCAATCCCTTCATTATATCATTATCAATTAAGCAGATAAAAGGGCTGGTGTTGATTTGAGGTGTGGTGTTTGCATTTGGAAGGTTTAGCTGTGAAGGAAACATGTGGTCAAAGGAGCTCTCCATGCAGGTGAAACAAGCTATACTTAAGCTGCAAAAAACAGAAAAAACCCATCCGAGAAATTGCTACAACTTTAGGAGTGGCAAAATCTACAGTTTGGTACATCCTGAGAAAGAAAGAAAGCACTGGTGAACTCATCAATGCAAAAAGACCTGGGCACCCACGGAAGACAACAGTGGTGGATGATCGCAGAATACTCTCCATGGTGAAGAGAAACCCCTTCACAACAGCCAACCAAGTGAACAACACTCTCCAGGAGGTAGGCGTATCAATATCCAAATCTACCATAAAGAGAAGACTGCATGAAATTAAATACAGAGGGTTCACTGCACGGTGCAAGCCACTCATAAGAATCAAGAATAAAAAGGCTAGGCTGGACTTTGCTAAAAAACATCTAAAAAAGCCAGCACAGTTCTGGAAGAACATTCTTTGGACAGATGAAACCAAGATCAACCTCTACCAGAATGATGGAAAGAGAAAAGTATGGCGAAGGCGTGGTACAGCTCATGATCCAAAGCATACCACATCATCTGTAAAACATGGCGGAAGCAGTGTGATGGCTTGGGCATGCATGGCTGCCAGTGGCACTGGGTCACTAGTGTTTATTGATGATGTGACACAGGACAGAAACAGCCGAATGAATTCTGAGGTATTCAGAGCCATACTGTGTGCTCAGATCCAGCCAAATGCAGCCAAACTGATTGGTCGTCGTTTCATACTACAGATGGACAATGACCCAAAACATAAAGCCAAAGCAACCCAGGAGTTTATTAAAGCAAAAAAGTGGAATATTCTTGAATGGCCAAGTCAGTCTCCTGATCTCAACCCAATTGAACATGCATTTCACTTGTTAAAGACTAAACTTCAGACAGAAAGGCCCACAAACAAACAACAACTGAAAACCACCGCGGTGAAGGCCTGGAGAGCATCAAAAAGAAGGAAACACAGTGTCTGGTGATGTCCATGAGTTCAAGACTTCAGGCAGTCATTGCTAACAAAGGGTTTTCAACCAAGTACTAGAAATGAACATTTTATTTACAATTATTTAATCTGTCCAATTACTTTTGGTCCCTTTAAAAACAGGGTGGCACATGTCAAGGAGCTGAAACTCCCAAACCCTTCATCCAATTTTAATGTGGATACCCTCAAATGAAAGCTGAAAGTCTGAACTTCAACTGCATCTGATTTGTTTTGTTTCAAATTCATTGTGGTAATGTCTAGAACCAAAATTAGATAAATGTTGTCTCTGTCCAAATATTTATGGACCTAACTGTATATTGCTCCATACAGAATAATTGGTCCCATATAATGTTCCATTCAGTATATGATGAGCTCCACATAATGCTACAGTATATGATGGTCCCCATATAATGCGCCATACAGTATAGGACGGTCCCCATAGAGTATAATGAGCCCCACATATTGCTCCATAAGAGAGACAAGGTGGAGGACACAACCCCAAATATCTTTAAAAAAGGGGTTCAACCTGGAGTATGTCAAATTGTATTAGGACAAAGCAGAAAAAAAAGGACATACTATACACCAGGGAACTCCAATATGTAAGAAATTGTCCAATTTTATTAGAAAACTACAATGTATCACACTACACAATTAAAACAATTAAAAATGAAACAAACAATCCCTGAAAAGGGTACATAGCTCCCTGAAACCCATAGAAATGTGCAAATATGAAAAATACATACAAGGTAGAGATATTGGTAATAATAGTGTAGATATACCATAAGAAACACATTGCACAAAGAATATATCACAAAAAATATATATATTGACCTAATCAATCCCCATAGAGATTGCTGGAAATGGAGTCACATAGAAATCATGCATGTATATAGGCTGCTCTTAAGCCCAAAATGCTGAAAAATGATGATATAACCAGATGTAACAACAACAATGTATATATTATGTTGCAATATAGATGGCACCAATAACAAATAAGCCCAAACAGGATCAGTACCCATAAGAATAGTCATATATATACAGAATATATCATCATAGAACGGATCAAGCACCTATGAGGTCAATGACCTGGGAAAAAAAAGGTGCCCATAGAAAATGACCAAAATATTACCCAGCCTATGGGAAAAGAAAGGGGGGTCAGGGAGGGCAGAGCCCAACGCGTGTCACCACCTCCGTGGCTTCGTCAGGAGCAGTAATAGTGCTTTTATTGTAGAGTTCGATATTTATAGACCACAAGTAGAGCAGAAACTTACATCAGCTGAGGATGGTTTGCAGACTCCCATACAGGAAGTGACTGGAGGCGGAAATGATGAAGCCAGGCATCACGTACCAGGAGTACTAAGATGGCTGTCAAGTGTGCTACTGCGCATGCGCTAATTCGTAAATGACGTCGCAAGATCGCAAATGACCAGGAACAAAGCGCATGCGTATGATGAAACACCAGAGCCTTGGTGAACAAAGGAGACTCGAATACGTCCCCACACTGACCCATAGGCATAATAGGAATTTCAGCTACCGCATAAAGTACACAGAATTATTAGCATGAAGTGGAAAGAACTGGCATATAAAAATGCATGTCAGAACACGGTACATTGTGGACTAAAAATTGCAAATGAATACAGCTTATGTACATGTAATCAATTCATGTATGAGTGAATAAAGTATAACTGACCATTTAGATTAGTCTAATATCTATATAGCGAGTAGAGTAAATTGCCCAACAGTATAATCAAATACTCATACACAAAATCGCATGCGCCAAAGATTGCTGTATATCTAATAGGGCAAGTGTGTGCCCCATAGTCTGAACATGTACCCATTAGTTGGTAAACACACAACATCACATGTATATATATATATCTCAACCAATGCTAAAAGACCTTTTTTATTTCCAAAAAAAATTATATTGCTCCATAGTACAGTATAATGAGTTGCATATAAAGCTCCATACAGTATATGATGGGCCCCATATATTGCTCCATACAGAATGGGCTACATATAATGCTCCATACAGAATAGGCCCCATATGTGCTCCATATGATGTTCCATACCCTATATGATGCCCCATAAATAATGAACCCCATATGATGCTTCAGTATATGATGGGCCCCATGGATGATGCTCCAGTGTATGATGGGCCTATATAATGCTCTATATATAATGGGACTCATATGATGCTCCAGTGTATAATGGGCCCCATGGATGATGCTCCAGTGTATGATGGGTCTATACACTGTGTGCAGAATTATTAGGCAAAT
Organism: Oophaga sylvatica; assembly: GCA_033576555.1. NCBI lineage: Eukaryota > Metazoa > Chordata > Amphibia > Anura > Dendrobatidae > Oophaga > Oophaga sylvatica. The sequence continues at coordinate 116,308 of JARQOD010000600.1, forward strand.
GAGTATTTTGATCACATCATCCTTGTTATACATGTTGTCCTACCCAAGCTGTATAGGCTTGAAAGCAAACTGCCAATTCTGTAAATCAGGTGATTTGCATCTCTGTAATGAGGAGGGGTGTGGTCTAATGACATCAACACCCTATATATGGTGTGCTTAATTATTAGGCAACTTCCTTTCCTTTGGCAAAATCGGTCAGAAGAGAGATTTGATGGACTCTGAAAAGTCAAAAATTGTGAGATGTCTTGCAGAGGGATGCAGCAGTCTTGAAATTGCCAAACTTTTGAAGCGTGATCACTGAACAATCAAGCGTTTCATGGAAAATAGCCAACAGGATCGCAAGAAGCGTCCTGATAAAAAAAGGCTCAAAATAACTGCCCATGAATTGAGGAAAATCAAGTGTGAAGCTGCCAAGATGCCATTTGCCACCAGTTTTGCCATATTTTAGAGCTTCAACGATACTGGAGTATCAAAAAACACAAGGTGTGCCATACTCAGGGACATGGCCAAGGTAAGGAAGGCTGAAAAACGACCACCTTTGAACAAGAACATAAGATAAAACGTCAAGACTGGGCCAAGAAATATCTTAAGGCTGATTTTTCTAACGTTTTTTGGACTAATGAAATGAGAGTGACTCTTGATGGGCCAGATGGATGGGCCCGAGGCTGGATCAGTAAAGGGCAGAGAGCTCCACTCCGACTCAGACGCCAGCAAGGTGGAGGTGGGGTACTGGTATGGGCTGGTATCATCAAAGATGAACTTGTGGGACCTTTTTGGGTTGAGGATGGAGTGAAGCTCAACTCCCAGACCTACTGCCAGTTTCGAGAAGACACCTTCTTCAAGCAGTGGTACAGGAAGAAGTCGGTATCGTTCAAGAAAAACATGATTTTCGTGCAGGACAATGCTCCATCACATGCATCCAAATACTCCACAGCGTGGCTGCCCAGTAAAGGTCTAAAAGAAGAAAAAGTAATGACATGGCTCCCTTGTTCACCTGATCTGAACCCCATAGAGAACCTATGGTCCCTCATAAAATGTGAGATCTACAGGGAGGGGAAACATTACACCTCTCGGAACAGTGTCTGGGAGGCTGTGGTGGCTGCTGCACTCAATGTTGATCGTAAACAGATCAAGCGACTGACAGAATCTATGGATGGAAGGCTTTTCAGTGTCATCGTAAAGAAAGGTGGCTATGTTGGTCACTGATTTTTTTGTTTTTGAATGTCAGAAATGTTTATTTCTAAATTTTGTGTTGTTATATTGGTTTACCTGGTGAAAATAAACAAGTGAGATGGGTATACATTTGGTTTTTATTAAGTTGCCTAATAATTCTGCACAGTAATAGTTACATGCACAAACAGAAATCATCCTAAGATAGCCAAATCTAAAAAAAAACACTCCAACATCCAAAAATAATTAAGCTTTGATATTTGAGTCTTTTGGGTTGATTGAGAACATAGTTGTTGTTCAATAATAAAAAGAATCCTCTCAAATACTGTACAACTTGCCTAATAATTATGCAAACAGTGTATAATGCTCCAGTGTATGATGGGCCCCATTTATAATGCTCCTGTGTATAATGGGCCCCTTATAATGCTCCAGTGTATGATGGGCCTATATAATGCTCCATATATAATGGGCCCCATTTATTATGCTCCAGTGTATAATGGGCCCCGTATATGATGCTCCAGTGTATGATGGGCCCCAGTTATAATGCTCCTGTGTATGATGGGCCCCATATATAATGCTCCAGTGTATGATGGGCCTATATAATGCTCCATATATAATGGGCCCCATTTATTATGCTCCAGTGTATAATGGGCCCCGTATATGATGCTCCAGTGTATGATGGGCCCCATGCATGATGCTCCAGTGTATGATGGGCCCCATTTATAATGCTCCAGTGTATGATGGGCCCCATGGATGATGCTCCAGTGTATGATGGGCCTATATAATGCTCCATATATAATGGGCCCCATTTATAATGCTCCAGTGTATAATGGTGCCGTATATGACGCTCCAGTGTAGGATGGGCCACATTTATAATGCTCCAGTGTATGATGGGCCCTATCTATGATGCTCAAGTGTATTCTGGGCCCCATATATAATTCTCCAGTGTATAATGCTCCCCATATATTGCTCCAAACATTTAAAAAAATGAAATAACTCTCCTCGCTGGTCACTGCTCTACTCTGGACTCCTCAGCGTCGCCATCTTCCAGCTCTCTGCACTTGGACTGTTCAGGCAGAGGGCATACAGACATGACGTCATCGCGCGCTCTGACCTGAATGTCACTGTCAGGAAACGCGGAAGACGTCACAGCGGTGGAGCAGGGAGAGGTAAGTATTGCAAGTGCTGGGGCCCTGAGCAAGCAGGGGTGGCACACTTGTGGGCGTCGGCACTGGTACAGGGCCCCTCATAGTACGCCAGTGTGTCTGACAGCGAGTGGGCCCCCCGACCATCTGAGACACCGGCGTACTCTGAGGGGCCCTGTGCCAGTGCAGTCGCCCACGAGTGGGCCCCCCCACCTGCTCAGGGCCCCGGCACTTGTCCGGGTGCGCCAGGTTCTGACGCCGGCCCTGGGGGGGTACAGCCCAGTTAGGGAGGTGGAAAAACTGGCATATGTTGAGGTGTAGGCTGGATGTTCAGCAGCTGCAAATGGAGGAATTGGAGAACTCGGAGGAAGAGGAGGACAAAGCGAGCCATTTTGCTGGCAACCTATGTGTCATCAGGGGAAGGTGGTACAAAATCCTTTGAAACCCAGTCATGGTTCATTTTAATGAAGGTGAGATCAATTCACCAACATTTTGGGCCGACAGCCGGGTCCTTCTTTCTCTCAGGATTCATCCAGCTGCACTGAAGACTCTTTCTGATAGCACACTACCAGCAGGGCAAGCGAGCTCCTGTAAGGCATATTGTGCCAATTCAGGCCAGGTGTCCAGTTTACAGGTCCAGTAGTCAAAGGGGAATGAACTGTGAGGGAGAACAACTGCTGTCTCCTGTCTGTTGCAATCGATTCAGTATTACCAGTCGTGTGAGCGGTACTCAAGAAATTTGTCCACAACATGGTCATGAAACCCCTGTCTCCAACGCCACTTCGGCTGTGTGCACCACGAACATCTCTTCCATGTTGCCCAGTACGGCTCGTGGTAGAACCTGCACCGCTGCTGTGTGCTGGGAATGCCTCTAACAAACGGTTTACCAGAGTTGCTTGTTTGTTCGCCAATATTAGCTCTAGGTTGTCTTGTGGCATGATGTTCTGTAATTTGCCTTTATAGCGTGGATCGAGGGTGCTGGCCAACCAGTAGTCATCATCCTTCATAATTTTGGCAATGCGGGGGTTCTTTTTAGGATACGCAAGACATAATCACACATGTGGGCCAATGTTCCAGGTGTCAATGGTGCACTGCCAGTGGTGGGTGGAGGAGCACTTTCTGCAAAATCCACATCCCTCCAGTCACGCACAAACCCTGTACCTGACCTTGGCAAGCCAACATTTTCTCTTGCCCCCTGAGAAGCATCCTCCTCCGCAAAATAATCATCCCCCTCATCCTCCTCCTCATCTTCCTCCACCTCGTCCAGGACAGTTGCCTGAGCAGATAATGCCTGACTGTCATCAAGGCTTCCCTCCTCCTCCGCCTCTTCCTCCTCCGCTGCAGAAGCCTGATCCTTAATGTGCGTCAAAGTTTGCATGAGCAGATGCATAAGTGGGATGCTCATGCTTATGATGGCGTTGTCTGCGCTTACCAGCCATGTGCATTCCTCAAAACACTGAAGAACTTTACAGAGGTCTTTCAGGTTTGACCACTGTACACCCGACAACTCCATGTCTGCCCTCAAACTGCCTGCCCGTGTATCCTCCCACAAATGAATTACAGCCTGTCTCTGTTCGCACAGCCTCTCAACCATGTGCATGGTGGAGTTCCACCTTGTTGCAACGTCTATGATTAGGCGGTGCTTGGGTGGGTGGAGCGATCGCTGCAGCCTCTGCATACGACTGGAGTCTACGGGCGAGTGACGGATGTGCGAGCACAGTCTTCGCACCTTATGGAGCAGGGCTGTTAACTCCGGATAATTATTTAGGAAGCACTGCACCACCAGGTTCAAGGTGTGAGCCAGGCAAGGAATGTGTCTAAGTTTTGCCAGAGCTATGGCCGCTACAAAATTACGGCCGTTATTACTGACTACCTTGCCTGGAGCAAGATGTAGACTGCCCAGCCATGACTCAGTTTCTCGCTGCAAGTAGTCAGCCGGTACCTCCGTGGTGTGTCTGTTGTCACCCAAAGACATCATCTTTAAAACAGCCTGCTGACGCTTACCACTAGCTGTTCGATAGTGGGACACCTCGTGTGCAACACTGGCAGCTGCGGATGGAGTGCTCGTGCGACTGCGCTCTGTCGACGAGCTTTCGCTTCTGCAGGAGGAGGAGGAGGGTCGAATGCCTACAGCCAACTGTTGCCTATACTGTGGGCTAGGCAGCACTGTCCCACCGCCGCTGTCCCCTGTGGACACTGCATCCACCACATTAACCCAGTGCACAGTGATGGACACGTAACGGCCCTGGCCATGCCTACTGGCCCATGCACCTGTTGTGAGGTGCACCTTTCCACTCACTGATTGTTTGAGTGCATGGACAATGCGGTCTTTCATATGCAGGTGGAGGGCAGGGATGGCTTTTCTAGCAAAGAGGTGCCGACTGGGTAGGTCATAGCGTGGGACAGCGTAGGCCATAAGCTCTGTGAACGCTGCGCTTTCAACCAAACGGAAGGGCATCATCTCTAATGAGATCAGTTTGGCAATGTAGGCATTCAAAGCCAGTGTATGCGGATGAGAGGATGAGTACTTTCTTGTCCTACTCAGATTGTCTGCTAGGGTGAGCTGGACTTGAGAGCTACATATGGGTGAACTAGCGGTGGACATGATGGACTGAGAGGGGGTTTGTTGATGGTGGTGGTGATGGCCTAGATTCAGTCTTTCGTTGCAAAAACATTGTGATTCCCTGACTGCTTTGGCCTTGCGACGATACCTCAACATTTCTTGCTGGTGGTGTGCTAACCAGTGGGCACAGGTACCTCCTGCTTAGTAACCGTGTCCCAGTAACGTCAGCTGGTCCTCGGTTGTGCCATTGGCTCTTTTCCTTCTGCTGCCCCTCCGGGTTCCAGCACAGTCAGCTGGTCCTCGTTACTTGCATTGGCTCTTGTACCTTCTGCTACCCGTCCGGGTTCCAGTACCGTCAACTGGTTCTCCACAGTGCCTTTGGCCTAGGTGCCTCCATCTCGGTATCCGAGTTCCAGCAACGTCTGCTGGTCCTTGGTAGTGCTTTGGAGCACAGGTACCTCCTGCTTAGTAACCGTGTCCCAGTAACGTCAGCTGGTCCTCGGTTGTGCCATTGGCTCTTTTCCTTCTGCTGCCCCTCCGGGTTCCAGCACAGTCAGCTGGTCCTCGTTACTTCCATTGTCTCTTGTACCATCTGATACCGTCCGGGTTCCAGTAACGTCAGCTGGTTCGCGGAAGTTAGTCAGCCTTCTTGTACCTTCAGCTACATTTACAAATTGAAGATTTTTAAATGTTTTTTTGGGTAATCACTCTGGATCTCCAACAATGAAGACGACGACCCTGATGACCACCCCGAAGAAGATGACGACCACAAGGACGACGAGCATCAAGCCAACCAGCCTGAACACCATCACAAAGAAGAAATAAAAGATTACCCAGAAGAAGATCACCAACAGGACAAAGAAGGTTAAGACAAACTACAAGATACAGAACAAGAGACAGAAGAACAATAAGCAGAAGATCAAAAAGCAGAAGAACATGAAGTATAAGACTAAAATGAAGAGCTAAATATATGCTCTAAATTATAAGCAGAAGAAGACTAAGCAGTGTATGGGGGTGAGTCCATTCCTCCTCGTGGTGCCCCTGGAAAATGCCTGATGCTGCAGGCTAAACTGAACACGGACAAATACTGTTGTAATTTAAATCTTTTGTGACAGCAAGAACGGAAGGAAGAAAAATTCATACTTTTACAGATTACAAGTACAGGAATCTCTGTCACAAATAAGAATATGATGAAGAAGATGAAGATGAAGTAGAATATGAAGAAGAATAATAGCTTAATAAGAACAATATGAGTAATGTTAACAAAAAGATGAATAGCAAGAAGTTTAAGAAGAAGATAAAGAAGGTGAAGATGAAGAATAATTGGATGAAAAAGATGATGCTGCTGAAGATTATGAAGGAGAAAGTGTGGCAAAAGTTAAAAAGATGAAGAGCATCAAAGTTGTGAAACATACATATTTGCCAAAATAGAAAAAAGGTTAACAACATTGTCAATTTCTTCGTCAATCCGAACATCTTTAAAAAAAAAATATTTATGCTATTCCATTTGATTGGGTTAAACATCTATGCCTTTAATGTCTCCTCAACCTCCCCCAATACATTCTACATTACTCTTTGTTGTTTTCCTTCATGTACAATTAACCAACAAGGCAAGAATGGGTTTTTTTTAATTCCGATATTTTGTTCCCATAGACTTACATTGGATTTCCGGTATCGGTATCGGGTATCGCCGATACTTTTTGGGTATCGGCGATACCAATTCCGATCCGATACTTATTGGTATCGGAAAGTATCGCTCAACTCTACTTATGAGGGCTTGTTTTTTGCGGGACCAGTTGTACTTTTGAATGACACCATCCATTTTATATGCGATACACTGAAAAATGGAAAAAAAATTTCCAAGTGCATGTAAGTTGCAAAAAAAGTGCAATTGCACAATTGTTTTTTTGCTTTTTTATTTACCATGTTCATTATACTGTAAAACTAACCTGTCATTACGATTTTCCAAGTCAGTATGAACACGCTACCAGACATGCAAAGTTTTTTTTTTTTTCTTTTAAGTTGTGAAAAAAATGTGGAATTTTGTAATTCTTGTGTCACCGTTTTCCAAGACACTTAACGTTTTCACTTTTCGGGATATGGTGTTGTGTGATGGCTGTTTTTTGTGTTCTGAGCTTATACTGTTGTGAACACTTTTAATCTGTCTTCTGAGTTTGGGCTCCCTCTGGTGGTTGTTGCTGGTAATGAAGCTGCCCTGGCTAACAGAAGTCTTCCACCTGACGGGGATGATTGGAAATCAGGTGTTACTGACTGGGGAGATTTAAGTGAGCAGCCTTCCCATGATTCTTGCGGGTGATTGTTTTCTTCCTGAGCCATATGGAAGTCTGCTTGCTCCCTGCTGTGTTCTGCATCTTTCAGATAAGTTATTTTGCTGTTTATTTCTGTGGCTTTTGTTTACCTTTTGCTTTCCTCAGTTTTCTGCCTTGCTGGAGTTAGTTTAGCCATGTCCCCTGCAGGGGCCTGTGCAGGACTCTGTCTCATTTGCCACAGCTTATGCATTTCTAGTTCCCTGTTATTTCATTATCTATTGTTTTCGTCCAGTTCACACCAGAGTTCTGATTTAGCAGGGGAGAGATCGTGTGGCCTCAGTATTTTTGCATATCAGACGTGTTGGAATTTTTCTTAGGGTTTTTGCAGGATTGTAGAAAGTATCTTTTCTGTCCTGTTCTATGTAGACAGATTGGGCCCCAGCATTTGCTTACACTATTTTCTGTCTGTGTTTGTGCTTCATCTGACTCACCGACAATATATGTTTGGGGGCTATCTATTCCCTTTGGGCTCTTCTCTGGGGCAGTTAGCTTTCCCCTTTCTCTCTTTAAGCTTAGTTAACTCTTTGGCTGTGTCAAGGCGTCTAGGTCATCGTAGGTATGTCCCACGGCTAATTCTAGTTGTGTTGTCAGATTCCTGATCAGAGGAGGAAAAAGTAACTTGGTTTCGTCTAGAGGAATTGAAGAAAGAACGTGTGCGTTTCTTGAGGATAGATTTAAGAGGGGATTTTTGTTTCTCCCACCTTCCCCACTCATAAACTTGTTTGTTGGAATAATCAAAAACATCCCTATTGAACTTTTTTTTCTTTAAAGCCACAATAGAGTCCTCCAAAGCATGCATTTTTGTCTTCAAATCTTTTTGAAAATCTTCAAACATATCAGCCGCCATAATACTTTTTAGGGACAAAAAATTTTTTTTCAAGATCACCTTGTATTTTTGTCAATTCTTGGCTCTCATGTTTAACAATTAGCTGCATGAGTTGAGCTGAACAGTTGAACAGAAAAGTATTCCATGTTTCAGTAAATTCGTCATTATAAACAGTAGTGGGTATTTTTTTTAATTCTTAGACCATGAGGGATCATATTCTGGTGGATGTAATTTTCCAGGGTGGTTTTGTCCCACCAAATATGTGTTTCATTTAATGAAAGTTTTTCAACCTCCTGCATGCGATTAAGAAGGTCAGGGGATGTCTCCAGTGATTTGTTCACAAATTGAAAAACCTGCACTGCACGATCTCTTCTATTAGGATCGATTAGGGACTCCATGGTAAAAAGGTAGAAAAGGCAGTCACAGATGAAATATGAGACTAACGAAAAAATAAGGGATTTTCACCAAATTTCCGTTATACAGACTTTGGCCATGCAAAAGAGATACAAAAATGAGATCTCTTACAGTAGGACTTATTTAGTCCATGAGATGGGAGGGAGCCCGAAAACCAGCAGTAATACAATACAAGTAAGGAATTAGTTCAGCTCACCTCCGTGGATTCAAAGTCCATCCGAGCAAGGATACGTCACTGCCAGACGTTGCAATACATGAAGAAAGGAAAATCCAGCTCCGGAAATAATATAAAAAATCATCCTTTTATTGAGGCAATTAAAATACAAAATTCCAGCATGGCTGCTGTACTGGTCTCAGCGGTGAATAAATGAAGATACCGCAATATACAGTGAAGTCTGGATGCGGGTTTAAACCTTAGAAAAGAATTCATGCTTCATTATTAATGTCATGTGTTTTTAATTATTTTAATTTGTTTAGTTGATTTCACCTGTGTTTCTTTGTTATATTTCACTTGGTGCGATACTGAAGGTTATTCTGACTCTAAGAGCACTTGGTGCTCGAAGCGCGTCCAGACTTCAGTGGGCAGTCACTGTATATTGCGGTATCTTCATTTATTCACAGCTGAGACCAGTACAGCAGCCATGCTGGAATTTTGTATTTTAATTGCCTCAATAAAAGGATGATTTTTTATATTATTTCCGGAGCTGGATTTTCCTTTCTTAAAGTAGGTGACATGGGTTGGTTGTCCTCAAAAAATATTCCTATGAAGGTTGCGTCTCCAAATTTAAGCCAAGGTTCATTGGACCTTATAAGATTTTGGAAATCCTTAATCCCATTTCTTTCCGTTTGGCTCTTCCTGCAACGTTTAAGATTCACAACATTTTTCATAAATCTTTGTTGAAAAGGTTTGTTGAGCCAGTGGTTCCTATGGCTGCTCCCCCTGATCCTGTATTGGTTGAGGGCAATCTGGAGTATGAAGTAGAGAATGTATTGGATTCTCGTCTGGCTAGACGGAGACTCCAATACTCGGTCAAGTGGAAAGGTTATGGTCAGGAGGATAATTCTTGGGTGTTTGCTTCTGACATTAATGCTGAGAGATTGGTTCGCGCCTTTCACTGGGCCCATCCTGTACTGCCTGGTGGCTCAGGTGAGGGTTCGGTGACCCCTCCTCAAGGGAGGGTACTGTTGTGAACACTTTTAATCTGACTTCTGAGTTTGGACTCCCTCTGGTGGTTGTTGCTGGTAATGAAGCTGACCTGGCTAACAGAAGTCTCCCACCTGATGGGGATGATTGGAAATCAGGTGTTACTGACTGGGGCGATTTAAGTGAGCACCCTTTCCCCATGATTCTTGCCGGTGATTGTTTTCTTCCTGAGCCATTTGGAAGTCTGCTTGCTCCCTGCTGTGTCCTGCATCTTTCAGATAAATTATGTTGCTGTTTATTTCTGTGGCTTTTGTTTACCTTTTGCTTTCCTCAGTTTTCTGCCTTGCTGGAGTCACTTTAGCCATGTCCCCTGCAGGGGCTAGTGCAGGACTCTGTCTCATTTGCCACAGCTTATGCATTTCTAGTTCCTTGTTATTTCATTATCTGTTGTTTTCATCCAGTTCATACCAGATTTCTGATTTAGCGGGGGAGAGGTCGTGTGGCCTCTGTATTTTTGCATATCAGACGTGTTGGAATTTTTCTTAGGGTTTTTGCAGGATTGCAGACAGTATCTTTTCTGTCCTGTTCTATCTAGACAGATTGAGCCCCAGCATTTGCTTACACTATTTTCTGTCTGTGTTTGTGCTTCATCTGACTCACCGACATTATATGTTTGGGGGCTATCTATTCCTTTGGGGCTCTACTCCGGGGCAGTTAGCTTTCCCCTTTCTCTCTTTAGGCTTAGTTAACTCTTTGGCTGTGTCGAGGCGTCTAGGTCATCGTAGGTATGTCCAACGGCTAATTCTAGTTGTGTTGTCAGTTTAGGGTTCTGCAATCCGCTAAGTTACCAACCTCTCTGGTGTTGTGCTGCCTAGCCATTTCTTTGTTGTCCTCCTCGGTTACAATATCATAACATTATACTATTTTTGGATAGATACAATGTTTTCATAGCCTGTTACGGCATTTCAATGTTGAGGCGACTAGAGAACCATAATTCTGGCATTTTGATTCTTTTTACACTATTTACCGATTTGATTAATCAATTTTATATATTTTTTTTAGACCGGACTTTTATGAAGGCAGCAATACAAAATATGTGTATTTTTTATTTGTTTAATTGTTTTATTTTTAATAGGCAAAGGTGGGGAGTAGAGATGAGCGACTTTGCCTTTTTTAGGGTCGAGTCGGGTTTCGTGAAACCCGACTTTCTCAAAAGTCGAGTCGAACGAAATCGGCCAACTATCGCGAAAAGTCGGAGGTCCGACTGAAACACGAAACCCAATGCGAGTCAATGGGGAAGCAAAGTCGGCAGGGAGTGGAGGACATTAAGCACACCTACAGTGCCCATTTCAATGTCAACGACATCAATTCTTATTACTTAGGCTTGGCAACCTTAATTTACTTTATAATAATAGTTACGCATTGAAAACTGGGGGTTATTTGGTTAAAGTTGTGGGGGGGGGTAGGGCTGGCTCCAGGTTTTCGTGCGCCCCGGGTGAAAGAGTGTCAGTGGGCCCCTTTAACACATACCACAATTCATGATGCTCCGATTCGGCACAGAAATATAGGTATAGTACAATGCCAAATACTTCACTTCTTACATTACATGACTGATATCTATTTTAAATTCAACAATAGCTAAAAAACCAGACAGTATATTCCTCCATACAGTATTATGGCCACCACATAGTGCGCCATACAGAATAATGAGCCCCATACAGTTAGGTCCATAAATATTTGGACAGAGACAACATTTATCTAATTTTGGTTCTAGACATTACCACAATGAATTTGAAACAAAACAAATCAGATGCAGTTGAAGTTCAGACTTTCAGCTTTCATTTGAGGGTATCCACATTAAAATTGGATGAAGGGTTTAGGAGTTTCAGCTCCTTAACATGTGCCACCCTGTTTTTAAAGGACCAAAAGTAATTGGACAATTGACTCCAAGGCTATTTCATGGACAGGTGTGGGCAATCCCTTCATTATATCATTATCAATTAAGCAGATAAAAGGGCTGGTGTTGATTTGAGGTGTGGTGTTTGCATTTGGAAGGTTTAGCTGTGAAGGAAACATGTGGTCAAAGGAGCTCTCCATGCAGGTGAAACAACTATACTTAAGCTGCAAAAAACAGAAAAAACCCATCCGAGAAATTGCTACAACTTTAGGAGTGGCAAAATCTACAGTTTGGTACATCCTGAGAAAGAAAGAAAGCACTGGTGAACTCATCAATGCAAAAAGACCTGGGCACCCACGGAAGACAACAGTGGTGGATGATCGCAGAATACTCTCCATGGTGAAGAGAAACCCCTTCACAACAGCCAACCAAGTGAACAACACTCTCCAGGAGGTAGGCGTATCAATATCCAAATCTACCATAAAGAGAAGACTGCATGAAATTAAATACAGAGGGTTCACTGCACGGTGCAAGCCACTCATAAGAATCAAGAATAAAAAGGCTAGGCTGGACTTTGCTAAAAAACATCTAAAAAAGCCAGCACAGTTCTGGAAGAACATTCTTTGGACAGATGAAACCAAGATCAACCTCTACCAGAATGATGGAAAGAGAAAAGTATGGCGAAGGCGTGGTACAGCTCATGATCCAAAGCATACCACATCATCTGTAAAACATGGCGGAAGCAGTGTGATGGCTTGGGCATGCATGGCTGCCAGTGGCACTGGGTCACTAGTGTTTATTGATGATGTGACACAGGACAGAAACAGCCGAATGAATTCTGAGGTATTCAGAGCCATACTGTGTGCTCAGATCCAGCCAAATGCAGCCAAACTGATTGGTCGTCGTTTCATACTACAGATGGACAATGACCCAAAACATAAAGCCAAAGCAACCCAGGAGTTTATTAAAGCAAAAAAGTGGAATATTCTTGAATGGCCAAGTCAGTCTCCTGATCTCAACCCAATTGAACATGCATTTCACTTGTTAAAGACTAAACTTCAGACAGAAAGGCCCACAAACAAACAACAACTGAAAACCACCACGGTGAAGGCCTGGAGAGCATCAAAAAGAAGGAAACACAGTGTCTGGTGATGTCCATGAGTTCAAGACTTCAGGCAGTCATTGCTAACAAAGGGTTTTCAACCAAGTACTAGAAATGAACATTTTATTTACAATTATTTAATCTGTCCAATTACTTTTGGTCCCTTTAAAAACAGGGTGGCACATGTCAAGGAGCTGAAACTCCCAAACCCTTCATCCAATTTTAATGTGGATACCCTCAAATGAAAGCTGAAAGTCTGAACTTCAACTGCATCTGATTTGTTTTGTTTCAAATTCATTGTGGTAATGTCTAGAACCAAAATTAGATAAATGTTGTCTCTGTCCAAATATTTATGGACCTAACTGTATATTGCTCCATACAGAATAATTGGTCCCATATAATGTTCCATTCAGTATATGATGAGCTCCACATAATGCTACAGTATATGATGGTCCCCATATAATGCGCCATACAGTATAGGACGGTCCCCATAGAGTATAATGAGCCCCACATATTGCTCCATAAGAGAGACAAGGTGGAGGACACAACCCCAAATATCTTTAAAAAAGGGGTTCAACCTGGAGTATGTCAAATTGTATTAGGACAAAGCAGAAAAAAAAGGACATACTATACACCAGGGAACTCCAATATGTAAGAAATTGTCCAATTTTATTAGAAAACTACAATGTATCACACTACACAATTAAAACAATTAAAAATGAAACAAACAATCCCTGAAAAGGGTACATAGCTCCCTGAAACCCATAGAAATGTGCAAATATGAAAAATACATACAAGGTAGAGATATTGGTAATAATAGTGTAGATATACCATAAGAAACACATTGCACAAAGAATATATCACAAAAAATATATATATTGACCTAATCAATCCCCATAGAGATTGCTGGAAATGGAGTCACATAGAAATCATGCATGTATATAGGCTGCTCTTAAGCCCAAAATGCTGAAAAATGATGATATAACCAGATGTAACAACAACAATGTATATATTATGTTGCAATATAGATGGCACCAATAACAAATAAGCCCAAACAGGATCAGTACCCATAAGAATAGTCATATATATACAGAATATATCATCATAGAACGGATCAAGCACCTATGAGGTCAATGACCTGGGAAAAAAAAGGTGCCCATAGAAAATGACCAAAATATTACCCAGCCTATGGGAAAAGAAAGGGGGGTCAGGGAGGGCAGAGCCCAACGCGTGTCACCACCTCCGTGGCTTCGTCAGGAGCAGTAATAGTGCTTTTATTGTAGAGTTCGATATTTATAGACCACAAGTAGAGCAGAAACTTACATCAGCTGAGGATGGTTTGCAGACTCCCATACAGGAAGTGACTGGAGGCGGAAATGATGAAGCCAGGCATCACGTACCAGGAGTACTAAGATGGCTGTCAAGTGTGCTACTGCGCATGCGCTAATTCGTAAATGACGTCGCAAGATCGCAAATGACCAGGAACAAAGCGCATGCGTATGATGAAACACCAGAGCCTTGGTGAACAAAGGAGACTCGAATACGTCCCCACACTGACCCATAGGCATAATAGGAATTTCAGCTACCGCATAAAGTACACAGAATTATTAGCATGAAGTGGAAAGAACTGGCATATAAAAATGCATGTCAGAACACGGTACATTGTGGACTAAAAATTGCAAATGAATACAGCTTATGTACATGTAATCAATTCATGTATGAGTGAATAAAGTATAACTGACCATTTAGATTAGTCTAATATCTATATAGCGAGTAGAGTAAATTGCCCAACAGTATAATCAAATACTCATACACAAAATCGCATGCGCCAAAGATTGCTGTATATCTAATAGGGCAAGTGTGTGCCCCATAGTCTGAACATGTACCCATTAGTTGGTAAACACACAACATCACATGTATATATATATATCTCAACCAATGCTAAAAGACCTTTTTTATTTCCAAAAAAATTTATTGCTCCATAGTACAGTATAATGAGTTGCATATAAAGCTCCATACAGTATATGATGGGCCCCATATATTGCTCCATACAGAATGGGCTACATATAATGCTCCATACAGAATAGGCCCCATATGTGCTCCATATGATGTTTCATACCCTATATGATGCCCCATAAATAATGAACCCCATATGATGCTTCAGTATATGATGGGCCCCATGGATGATGCTCCAGTGTATGATGGGCCTATATAATGCTCCATATATAATGGGACTCATATGATGCTCCAGTGTATAATGGGCCCCATGGATGATGCTCCAGTGTATGATGGGTCTATACACTGTGTGCAGAATTATTAGGCAAATGAGTATTTTGATCACATCATCCTTGTTATACATGTTGTCCTACTCCAAGCTGTATAGGCTTGAAAGCAAACTGCCAATTCTGTAAATCAGGTGATTTGCATCTCTGTAATGAGGAGGGGTGTGGTCTAATGACATCAACACCCTATATATGGTGTGCTTAATTATTAGGCAACTTCCTTTCCTTTGGCAAAATCGGTCAGAAGAGAGATTTGATGGACTCTGAAAAGTCAAAAATTGTGAGATGTCTTGCAGAGGGATGCAGCAGTCTTGAAATTGCCAAACTTTTGAAGCGTGATCACTGAACAATCAAGCGTTTCATGGAAAATAGCCAACAGGATCGCAAGAAGCGTCCTGATAAAAAAAGGCTCAAAATAACTGCCCATGAATTGAGGAAAATCAAGTGTGAAGCTGCCAAGATGCCATTTGCCACCAGTTTTGCCATATTTTAGAGCTTCAACGATACTGGAGTATCAAAAAACACAAGGTGTGCCATACTCAGGGACATGGCCAAGGTAAGGAAGGCTGAAAAACGACCACCTTTGAACAAGAAACATAAGATAAAACGTCAAGACTGGGCCAAGAAATATCTTAAGGCTGATTTTTCTAACGTTTTTTGGACTAATGAAATGAGAGTGACTCTTGATGGGCCAGATGGATGGGCCCGAGGCTGGATCAGTAAAGGGCAGAGAGCTCCACTCCGACTCAGACGCCAGCAAGGTGGAGGTGGGGTACTGGTATGGGCTGGTATCATCAAAGATGAACTTGTGGGACCTTTTTGGGTTGAGGATGGAGTGAAGCTCAACTCCCAGACCTACTGCCAGTTTCGAGAAGACACCTTCTTCAAGCAGTGGTACAGGAAGAAGTCGGTATCGTTCAAGAAAAACATGATTTTCGTGCAGGACAATGCTCCATCACATGCATCCAAATACTCCACAGCGTGGCTGCCCAGTAAAGGTCTAAAAGAAGAAAAAGTAATGACATGGCTCCCTTGTTCACCTGATCTGAACCCCATAGAGAACCTATGGTCCCTCATAAAATGTGAGATCTACAGGGAGGGGAAACATTACACCTCTCGGAACAGTGTCTGGGAGGCTGTGGTGGCTGCTGCACTCAATGTTGATCGTAAACAGATCAAGCGACTGACAGAATCTATGGATGGAAGGCTTTTCAGTGTCATCGTAAAGAAAGGTGGCTATGTTGGTCACTGATTTTTTTGTTTTTGAATGTCAGAAATGTTTATTTCTAAATTTTGTGTTGTTATATTGGTTTACCTGGTGAAAATAAACAAGTGAGATGGGTATACATTTGGTTTTTATTAAGTTGCCTAATAATTCTGCACAGTAATAGTTACATGCACAAACAGAAATCATCCTAAGATAGCCAAATCTAAAAAAAAACACTCCAACATCCAAAAATATTAAGCTTTGATATTTGAGTCTTTGGGTTGATTGAGAACATAGTTGTTGTTCAATAATAAAAGAATCCTCTCAAATACTGTACAACTTGCCTAATAATTATGCAAACAGTGTATAATGCTCCAGTGTATGATGGGCCCCATTTATAATGCTCCTGTGTATAATGGGCCCTTATATAATGCTCCAGTGTATGATGGGCCTATATAATGCTCCATATATAATGGGCCCCATTTATTATGCTCCAGTGTATAATGGGCCCCGTATATGATGCTCCAGTGTATGATGGGCCCCAGTTATAATGCTCCTGTGTATGATGGGCCCCATATATAATGCTCCAGTGTATGATGGGCCTATATAATGCTCCATATATAATGGGCCCCATTTATTATGCTCCAGTGTATAATGGGCCCCGTATATGATGCTCCAGTGTATGATGGGCCCCATGCATGATGCTCCAGTGTATGATGGGCCCCATTTATAATGCTCCAGTGTATGATGGGCCCCATGGATGATGCTCCAGTGTATGATGGGCCTATATAATGCTCCATATATAATGGGCCCCATTTATAATGCTCCAGTGTATAATGGGTGCCGTATATGACGCTCCAGTGTAGGATGGGCCACATTTATAATGCTCCAGTGTATGATGGGCCCTATCTATGATGCTCAAGTGTATTCTGGGCCCCATATATAATTCTCCAGTGTATAATGCTCCCCATATATTGCTCCAAACATTTAAAAAAATGAAATAACTCTCCTCGCTGGTCACTGCTCTACTCTGGACTCCTCAGCGTCGCCATCTTCCAGCTCTCTGCACTTGGACTGTTCAGGCAGAGGGCATACAGACATGACGTCATCGCGCGCTCTGACCTGAATGTCACTGTCAGGAAACGCGGAAGACGTCACAGCGGTGGAGCAGGGAGAGGTAAGTATTGCAAGTGCTGGGGCCCTGAGCAAGCAGGGGTGGCACACTTGTGGGCGTCGGCACTGGTACAGGGCCCCTCATAGTACGCCAGTGTGTCTGACAGCGAGTGGGCCCCCGACCATCTGAGACACCGGCGTACTCTGAGGGGCCCTGTGCCAGTGCAGTCGCCCACGAGTGGGCCCCCCACCTGCTCAGGGCCCCGGCACTTGTCCGGGTGCGCCAGGTTCTGACGCCGGCCCTGGGGGGTACAGCCCAGTTAGGGAGGTGGAAAAACTGGCATATGTTGAGGTGTAGGCTGGATGTTCAGCAGCTGCAAATGGAGGAATTGGAGAACTCGGAGGAAGAGGAGGACAAAGCGAGCCATTTTGCTGGCAACCTATGTGTCATCAGGGGAAGGTGGTACAAAATCCTTTGAAACCCAGTCATGGTTCATTTTAATGAAGGTGAGATCAATTCACCAACATTTTGGGCCGACAGCCGGGTCCTTCTTTCTCTCAGGATTCATCCAGCTGCACTGAAGACTCTTTCTGATAGCACACTACCAGCAGGGCAAGCGAGCTCCTGTAAGGCATATTGTGCCAATTCAGGCCAGGTGTCCAGTTTACAGGCCCAGTAGTCAAAGGGGAATGAACTGTGAGGGAGAACAACTGCTGTCTCCTGTCTGTTGCAATCGATTCAGTATTACCAGTCGTGTGAGCGGTACTCGAGAAATTTGTCCACAACATGGTCATGAAACCCCTGTCTCCAACGCCACTTCGGCTGTGTGCACCACGAACATCTCTTCCATGTTGCCCAGTACGGCTCGTGGTAGAACCTGCACCGCTGCTGTGTGCTGGGAATGCCTCTAACAAACGGTTTACCAGAGTTGCTTGTTTGTTCGCCAATATTAGCTCTAGGTTGTCTTGTGGCATGCTGTTCTGTAATTTGCCTTTATAGCGTGGATCGAGGGTGCTGGCCAACCAGTAGTCATCATCCTTCATAATTTTGGCAATGCGGGGGTTCCTTTTTAGGATACGCAAGACATAATCACACATGTGGGCCAATGTTCCAGGTGTCAATGGTGCACTGCCAGTGGTGAGTGGAGGAGCACTTTCTGCCAAATCCACATCCCTCCAGTCACGCACAAACCCTGTACCTGACCTTGGCAAGCCAACATTTTCTCTTGCCCCCTGAGAAGCATCCTCCTCCGCAAAATAATCATCCCCCTCATCCTCCTCCTCATCTTCCTCCACCTCGTCCAGGACAGTTGCCTGAGCAGATAATGCCTGACTGTCATCAAGGCTTCCCTCCTCCTCCGCCTCTTCCTCCTCCGCTGCAGAAGCCTGATCCTTAATGTGCGTCAAAGTTTGCATGAGCAGACGCATAAGTGGGATGCTCATGCTTATGATGGCGTTGTCTGCGCTTACCAGCCATGTGCATTCCTCAAAACACTGAAGGACTTTACAGAGGTCTTTCAGGTTTGACCACTGTACACCCGACAACTCCATGTCTGCCCTCAAACTGCCTGCCCGTGTATCCTCCCACAAATGAATTACAGCCTGTCTCTGTTCGCACAGCCTCTCAACCATGTGCATGGTGGAGTTCCACCTTGTTGCAACGTCTATGATTAGGCGGTGCTTGGGTGGGTGGAGCGATCGCTGCAGCCTCTGCATACGACTGGAGTCTACGGGCGAGTGACGGATGTGCGAGCACAGTCTTCGCACCTTATGGAGCAGGGCTGTTAACTCCGGATAATTATTTAGGAAGCACTGCACCACCAGGTTCAAGGTGTGAGCCAGGCAAGGAATGTGTCTAAGTTTTGCCAGAGCTATGGCCGCTACAAAATTACGGCCG
The DNA here is from genome assembly GCA_033576555.1 of Oophaga sylvatica. Classification (NCBI taxonomy): domain Eukaryota; kingdom Metazoa; phylum Chordata; class Amphibia; order Anura; family Dendrobatidae; genus Oophaga; species Oophaga sylvatica. Next base: position 135,398 of record JARQOD010000600.1, read on the forward strand.
TTATTACTGACTACCTTGCCTGGCGCAAGATGTAGACTGCCCAGCCATGACTCAGTTTCTCGCTGCAAGTAGTCAGCCGGTACCTCCGTGGTGTGTCTGTTGTCACCCAAAGACATCATCTTTAAAACAGCCTGCTGACGCTTACCACTAGCTGTTCGATAGTGGGACACCTCGTGTGCAACACTGGCAGCTGCGGATGGAGTGCTCGTGCGACTGCGCTCTGTCGACGAGCTTTCGCTTCTGCAGGAGGAGGAGGAGGGTCGAATGCCTACAGCCAACTGTTGCCTATACTGTGGGCTAGGCAGCACTGTCCCACCGCCGCTGTCCCCTGTGGACACTGCATCCACCACATTAACCCAGTGCACAGTGATGGACACGTAACGGCCCTGGCCATGCCTACTGGCCCATGCACCTGTTGTGAGGTGCACCTTTCCACTCACTGATTGTTTGAGTGCATGGACAATGCGGTCTTTCACATGCAGGTGGAGGGCAGGGATGGCTTTTCTAGCAAAGAGGTGCCGACTGGGTAGGTCATAGCGTGGGACAGCGTAGGCCATATGCTCTGTGAACGCTGCGCTTTCAACCAAACGGAAGGGCATCATCTCTAATGAGATCAGTTTGGCAATGTAGGCATTCAAAGCCAGTGTATGCGGATGAGAGGATGAGTACTTTCTTGTCCTACTCAGATTGTCTGCTAGGGTGAGCTGGACTTGAGAGCTACATATGGGTGAACTAGCGGTGGACATGATGGACTGAGAGGGGGTTTGTTGATGGTGGTGGTGATGGCCTAGATTCAGTCTTTCGTTGCAAAAACATTGTGATTCCCTGACTGCTTTGGCCTTGCGACGATACCTCAACATTTCTTGCTGGTGGTGTGCTAACCAGTGGGCTTACAGTGGGGAAGCGATAGAGCGTTGCTAGCTACCTTCAGTCGGAGCAGGTGCGCATGTGCTACCTGAGGTTTTGTAGTCCGTCCACGCTTGCAAGTGCATGTTGATTAAATGTCTAAGCATGCAACTGGTATTCAAATTTCGGAGATTTTTCCCTCGGCTAAAGGTCCTTCCGCATTTCTTACAGATAACCTTTGCTTCATCAGTAGGATTTTGGTCAAAAAAGTGCCACACTGCACTCTTCCTACTATGGTATAAATTTTCATGGCTTGCACGCTGTGCTGATTTGACCATCTGGCCAAGCTGTCCTGCAACCCCTTTTGTTTTTTTAACACGTTTTTGGACAGCTATGGGCCTGCCAGATAACCGCTGCTGCGATGTCGATGCCTGCTGCGGATCCTTCTTCTCTTCTGAGCTATTGCCAGCGGCACCCTCTTCCCCCAATGGATGCCAATCCGGGTCAACAACTGGGTCATCCATCACTTCCTCTTCAATTTCATCTGCACCTTCCTCTGTGTCACCGTGTAAGGTGGTATAGTATGCGGAAAGGGGCACCTGAGTTTTATCAGGGTCAGATTCTGGCTCAGTAGACTGCGAGGGCAATGTAGTGCTCTGGGTGAATGTACCAGCAGAATCATCTAGCAGTGGCTGTGCATCTGTGCACTCCATGTCAGAATCATCTTGGACTGGGGAATTCAGAATTTGACTTGATACCAAGGGATGATATGTGAAAAGAGCTCCCTGGAGTAATCTGAAGTGTGGCTGCTGCATCCTTCACTTTTGGTGGGGGTAAAGGACACAAAGAAAGGTGTTGTTTTCCCGACCAGGAGCCTGCACTGACGACTCAGTGCTTGCATTTTTTTAAACTTTAGAAGAGGAGGGGATAGAGCTGGAGACTGTTTCGGGAATGTTAGAAAACCTGTTCCCGATGCTCCCGGGTTTTAAAAGCGGTTTACCTACTCCCAGAAAGGGAGCCTTCCAGGCTTCTGGAGCCCGACGTGGGCGCAGGCCAACACCTCCCGCTTAGGTGCTATTTTGCTTTTGGCACTACCAGCAGATGCACCACCACCACCATCAGTACCAGCTGGCCCCCCCCGTCCCCGTCCGTGGCCTCTTTCACCATACTTCCTCATGTTTGGAAAATGTACCCAAAATACCAGAGTATATGGGACTGTATCAAAAGCGTCAGCTGATACGGTGAAGAGGAAAATTCTAAAACACAGGCTCAGTATGGATTAGACCCGAATTATAAAAAGCAGAAAAGGGTATGT